>JAENJI010000872.1:0-84807 GCA_018901935.1 Pugionium cornutum
TTACTTGTGGTTGTTGCAAACTTTCAGCAGTGGAGAAGAGTTTAAAGAGCAATTCCTACGGTATGTTCTAAAAACACAATATGATGTGAAACTTTGTAGATGGGAGAAAACAAATTGGTTGTTGTTTGCACACATGAGAAATTCAAGTCAAAGATATATTGTTCGATTGAAAAACCGAAGCGAAAATGGATGGTGAAGGTATATGTAGATAAGAAAATTCATGTGAAGAGTGGGAAGGCGAGGATGTTAAAGCAAGGAGCCATTGCAATGTTGTACAAAGATGAAGCGAGAAGGAGACCATGGATAAAGTGGACTAACATAAAATATGAGATAATGATGCGATACAAGATCTCGGTGTCCAAATAGATTTGCACCAAAGCAAGAAGGGTGGCATTGGATATGGTCATAGAAACACATAGACAACAATTTGCTAAGTTGTGGGATTATGAGGCTGATCTTAAGCGATCTAACCCGCATACAAAACTGAGATCGTTACTGTTACTCGGGATGATGGTAAGCAAGTGTTTAACAGATTCTACATATGTTTTGCTGCTCTTCGAAATACATGGATTAAGTGTTGTCAGCCTATTATTGGACTTGATGGTGCTTTCTTGAAATAGGAATTAAAAGGAGAGATTTTGGCAGCTGTTGGAAGGGACTCCGATAATAGGATTTATCCTATTGCTTAGGCAATTTTCAGAGTAGAGGATAATGATTCTTGGGCATGGTTTGTTGGGAAGTTGAAGTCTGATTTGAATTTAGGACTCGGGAATGATTTAACAGTGTCTTCTGACAAACAGAAGGGGTTGATTAATGATGTTGCCGACTTGCTTCCCAATGGAGAACATAGACATTGTGCGAGACACATCTTCGCAAATTAGAAAAAAGTTTATGGTCAAATTGAGTATGAAAGTTACTTCTGGGCAGTTGCATACAGCTCTACTATGGGAGATTACGAGTACAACATGAACGCTTTGAAAGAGTACGACCCAACATCATTCGATGATTTAATGAAGACGGAGCCGAAGAGTTGGTGTCGCTCTTTTTTCAGGCCTTCCGAGATGTGAGGATGTGTGCAATAATCTTTCTGAAAGCTTTAATAGAACTATTAAAGAAGCTCATAAATTGCCATTGGTTGACATGCTTAAAGAGATAAGGAGACTTGCAATGCGATGCATATCACGTAGGCTTGAACATACAAGTAAGTGTCAGTTACCATTTCCCCCCAACATAATGGGGCTTTTTGAGAGAAACCAAAACGAAAGTAGATGTTGCACAATCATCAAAAGCAGTGAGAGTTTGTATGAGGCGATTGAGGCTGATGGAAGCTACGAGGTATGACTACCATACAAGCATTGTGCATGTAACCAGTGGGATCTTACAGGAATACTTTGTAGACATGCAATTCAAGTCATAACTAAACATAAGCGTGATCCAACTAAGTAAGTCAATTGTAGCAATTCAGTATTATTACATTCGTATACAAGTATAACTAACATATAATTTTGAATATGATGTAGCTATGTGGATAAATTTTTCACAACAGCTATGTGGCAAGACATGTACAAAGAATACATTAGACTTTTAAATGGAGAAAAGATTTGGAAGAAGACAGGGAAAGAGCCTCTTCAAGTGCCTGAAAAAGGAGAATTCCAGGGCGTTCAAAGAAGTATGCGAGGGTTAGGGAAGCACATGAATCAACTTCAAACCCAACGAAAGCTACTAGGGAAGAAAGAAAAATGACGTGTAGCAATTGTAAGCAACCTGGGCATAACAAAAGCATGTGTAATAGAGATCCTGTTGTACAAGAAGTCTCTAAAAGAAAAAGGGGGTAAACCACATAAACATCATGTAAGTTATGGTATTCATTGATTCTTTTGTTTTGGTAATTGAGTTCTTTGACATTGTATTGTATGTATTATTATAGGAAAACGCATATAGGAGAAGAAGAAACGCGGTTACTCATTCCACACCACCGGTTAGGAATGCATCCCAAACTGCATCTCATACACAACCTTCCACTCTTCCTTCTACCTCACATGCTCAGGGTCGTGGCCGTGGTCATGCTCGTGGCCGTGCTCGTGAAGATCATGTTCCTAGAAGTTATGGATGTTTTATTTCACCATGGACTGGTCGGGTTTTCGACGTATGGGGATTATCGGCAGTTAATCTTAGTGGTCCTAATCCGCAAACACAACAAAACCCATAATTTTAGAAACTATTTAGGATTATCAATGTTAGATCTTTTGGATGTTATGAATGTTTGATCTAACCATTTTTGGAAGTAAGATACATGATAAACTTATCAAGTTTTTGGATGTTATGAATGTAAGATCATCGGTTTTTGGATCCATTTAATCTTATAAACTAATAAACATCCAATTAAACATAACAACTTATAATTAGAACTCATAGCCATCCAATTAAACGATTCAACATTCAAAAGATAACAAAGCAGGCATATGGCTATCACAACTACACAAAGCAATATTAAAAAAAAACACATAACACAACAACAACAAACTCATATTCAAATATAACAACTAAACCTTCATAATTTCTCACATTACTTCTTTATAATTGTAAAGATAATGGTTGTCACAACCACAAAACCTTCCCATGAAATTAAGATGAATTATCGTAGCAAATTTTCCCTCTCTTTTGCTGCCATAATTTCATTTTTCAGCTTATTCTTCTCATCATCTTGTGACATATTCTCCACTCCAGTAGTAATTGAAGCTTTCACCAATATCGAATGGGAATTGTTTGAAGCTATACAACTGCATTTCTTAAGTTGCTGCTTAATCACCTTTAATTCTTCTATCTGATGTTGAAACAAATCTCTTGCTTCTAATAAACTTACCTTCTACCAACCATGTGGCTTTTCTTCATCACCCCATTTGAAGAATCCATGTTTCTCACATCTATAAAATCTTCTCCTTGGATTTTCGTTTGTCCAAGCTTTCACAATCAATGTCGCTCTGTCACAATGGCAAAGCATAACTCCACCAACCATCCGTCGCCCCCTATTCCAGCTCTAAGAACTTGCATATGAGCTTTGACTTCGATAGAGAAGAAGACGATTGACGAAGAAGACTCAAGAAAGCGACACAAATCGAATCGCAAGTCTTAGGGTTTTTACATTTGGGGAAGAAGAGAGTGAAGAGCTTCAATCGAAAAAACATACCTTGAAAACCTTCAAAATCGGTGGAAGATGAAAAAACCATCGATTTCGGGTGGAAGATGATTTTTTGGGTGGAAGATGAATTTTCCCCAACCGATTTCGAGTTCTTATTTTCGGTTTGAAGATGAATTTCTGGCTCCTATTTTCGATAATGGTGAGTTGAGTTAAGGTTGGGTTAGTGATGAGGACATCAGGTCGTACACCCAGCCAGAAGACCAGACTGGCCGACCAGGAAGCTTGTCCGAGACAGCCGGACCATCTGGCACGCCTGCTGGCCTAAGCAGTACTGCCGGACCCTCGACCACAAGGACCAGAGCAACCAGCATTGCCGGCAGAGAGGCCCAAGCTTCCGGCACACTTGGTGGCGACGTGGATGACACCGCCGGTCCCTCTGGTGATGCCGCCAACTCCGGGATCAACTTGGCCGGTCCTGAAGGCATTCCGGCCAGTACCTCGCACAGTACAGCCGGTACAGCCGATCCAGCCGAGTACACGCGCATTTCCACTTCTAGACAAGAGGACTCGGACCAAATGAGCTACCAGCTCCAGGACATGCACTTAGAGGAAGTCTCTACACCAGTGGTACCTCAAGGAGCAATGACAAGAAGCAGATCAAGGGCACTCTTCCACAAATTCAGCTTATGGGTCGACAAGCTCCTAGAGGAAGATCGACTAAGGACAATGGGCCAAAAGTGCAAGGAAGAGTCCAATGGCTTCTCAACAACACAAGGGACATCAGAGACTTGAGCTTTAGTGGCAAGAGAGGTCAGGGCCCAAAGATTTTTAACCCTACTCCAAGTTGAAGACTAGGAGCAAGGCGCGTGCATGCCACAAGGACGGCCACCTTCCATTTCTTGGCCATGAGGTAAGATAAGGTAAGTTTCAATTCGAATATATGCCTCTTTCTGTTTTGCAGGGTAGGATCTATAATATTTACTTTTATTGAGTCAAAGACATTTTAGGAATAGGTCCTTTTTTCGATTATACACTTTTGTATCTTTTCCTTTGTGCACTTTTGTAAGTTTTTATTTTTTTATTTGGGTCGACCCTAGAAGGTCAAGCTGTCGAGCATATTAATAAGGCTCCTTCCAGCATTGTATTTCGACAACCTTTTTGATATTAATAAAGATAGAACTTTTTTTCCCAACAAGTTTTCTCTCAAGAATCTTGTGCGCTTAGAATCTAGTTGAGACCAGCCCTCCTAGCTCTAAGTTTGTGATTTATCACGAGGTTCATCACCCCTCGTGTGGTTCACTTCACCTTTCCATCTTTTACCAACCAGAAAATCCCCATCCAGAAGCCTAAGGTTGAGTTTCTCACCTAATCTTCTACAAACAGCCCACGCGCATCCAAGCCTTGAATCGAGGTTTGTATCATTTTGGTATCAGAGCTTAAAGCTCCTAAACCAGGTTGTTTCTATCCTTTTGCTTGTTTTGTTTTTAGTTCTTGCATTAGTTTAAGTCGCATTCAAGAAAAATCAAAAAAATAACACCAAACTCCAAACCGAGTGCATCTAGCCTTCTACGTGTATCACTAGGATTTAGATTCACTTTTGCATTGCCATTCACGTTTTCCTTTTTGTTTAAATCATATTTCCTTTATTTTTAAGTTTAATTAAAAAGAAAAGAAAAAGAAAATAGAAAATATACTAAAAGAATTCGAATTGGACAGCTAGCACAAGTTGTCAAAAAAGTTTCCTTTTTTTCAAATCTTCATATCTTTGAATTTCCAATTCTCAGATTTTTTTCCTTTTGCAAAATTTTCGAATCCTTATAAAAAGAAAACCCTCCTAATAATTTAGGAGCATCCTAACTTGTCTTCTTTCTTTGTAGCACACAATGTCAGAAGAAAATAGAGAAGCAACCGAAGTCATGATGGCCATGTTCACCACACTACAAACACAACTCGCATCCATAGGCGAGAGGTTGGAGCGCGTGGAAAGACCGGTGAGATTCTAGACCATAAGGCACGTGAAAGCTGAGCAAGACCGTCCTGAGGGTCCTGAGCACCTTAGGACACGGCACGAACAGTAGGAACCCCGGCCAGATGGAGATGAGGACACACAACCTCATAACTATCACCATAGGCCGAGAGGATCTCCACGGCAACCAGAGGCAGAAGATGATGGCTTTGAGCCATATGGTCTTCACCAGAGACCAAGAATGCCTCCTAGACATCATGAGGATGGGGATGAACACACCTATAACCGGGTAAATCATCCTGATGTTAAGCTAACTTCTCCTAGTTTTGCAGGAAAAGTAGACCCCGAGGCTTACCTAGATTGGGAGAGAAGAATGGATCATATCTTTGATCATTACAACCAACCAGGACCTAGGAGAGTCTCAATGGCAGTAGCACAACTCACGGACAATGCCCTCATCTGGTGGGATCGTGAGGTATCAGACAGAAGGAGGAAGAGAATGAGGCCCATAGACTCGTGGGTCGACATGAAAGACCTCATGCGACAAAGGTTTGTTCCACCTTACTTTCATAGAGACTTGCAACGTCATTTTCGTACTCTTAAGCAGGGTACCAGATCAGTAGAGGAGTACTATGAAGAGTTCGAGAAGCTAAGGAACAGATTAGAGCTCAATGATGATGAAGAAGCATTGATGGCACAATTCTTGGATGGACTCCAAGAAAGAATCAGCCGCAAGGTGGAAAGGCAAATCTACAATGACTTCAAAGACTTGTTCCACCTATCTGTCCAAGCTGAGCAGCACATCAAACGTAAGAGCCAAGACATCCGCAGCAAGCCTAAGACACCTTGGGCACCAAGCAACATGTCCAAGCCCGTAGACAAAGGCAAGAGCATAGAGATCGAGTCAAGGTTCAAGAGCAAGCCTCCAGAACCCACCCGTGACCAGAGAGAGCCTGGTAAGTCTTCTAACCCTCAAAGATCACGTGACATCACTTGTTTCAAGTGTAGGGATCGTGGACACATCTCAAGGGAGTGCCCAAACAACTGGGTCATGTTGATTACGGAGGCTGGAGAATATGAGTCCCAAGATGAAGAGGACTATGAACCAGAAGAGGAGTATGGTGACATTGAGTACCCTGATGTGGGGGGGAAGTGCTGGTCACTAGACGCATCCTCAGTGCAATGGTGGATCCTTCAGAGACCATCCAAAGGGAGAACATCTTCCACAGCCGTTGCACCATCAAGGGCAAGGTATGTAACTTCATCATAGATGGTGGTTCTTGCACTAACGTTGCTAGTGCATATATGGTTGATAAGCTAGGTCTAGAGAAGACAAGGCATCCTCGACCATATAGACTGAGATGGTTGGATGACAAAGTGGAGCTCAAGATCCATAAGCAAGTCACTGTGCCATTTAGTGTGGGCAAGTACCAAGACCAAGTCATGTGCGACGTGGTGCCCATGCAAGCTGGCCATCTTCTACTAGGAAGACCATGGCAGTTTGACAAAGAGACCAGGCATGATGGCCGAACCAATCTCTACACCTTTGTGCATGACAAGAGAAAGGTCAGCTTGGCTCCTCTTACACCTGCCCAGGTACATGAGCTACAATTCCAAATGAGTAAGGAAAAGAAACTTATCAAGTCTAATTTTCTTATTCAACCAAGCCATGTCCGGAGAGCTTTAGCCTCAAAGGATTTAATGTTACTAATGGTTTTCAAGGAAGTGTTGAATGTAGAAAAAGAACAGGTAGAGCTACCTCCTGAAGTAGCAACTCTCCTCAACAAGTTCCAGGATGTATTTCCAGAGGAGATACCAGCAGGCTTGCCTCCTTTACGTGGCATAGAACACCAGATTGATCTAGTGCCCGGAGCAGCCCTGCCCAACCGGCCAGCCTACAAGATGAGTCCAGAGGAGTCCAAGGAGCTTGAGAAGCAAGTCAAGGAGCTCCTGGAGAAAGGATATGTTCGAGAGAGCCTTAGTCCATGTGTCGTACCAGTGCTACTAGTGCCCAAAAAGGATGGGACTTGGCGCATGTGCGTGGACTGCCGAATAATCAACAACATCACGGTCAAGTACCAGCATCCAATACCACGGCTGGATGACATGCTAGATGAGCTGAGTGGAGCCACAGTCTTCTCCAAGATAGACCTCAAGAGTGGATACCACCAGATCAGGATGAAAGAAGGTGATGAATGGAAGACTGCTTTCAAGACAAAGCAAGGGCTCTACGAGTGGACAGTCATGCCATTTGGCTTGACTAATACCCCAAGCACCTTCATGCGCCTTATGAACCAAGTTCTTAGGGCGTACATCAGTAAGTTTGTAGTAGTTTACTTTGATGACATCTTGGTTTATAGTAAGTTCCTACGGGAACACCTCACACATCTTGAGATGGTACTTAAAACCCTTCGACAAGAAGAGCTTTATGCCAATCTCAAGAAGTGCACCTTTTGTACTGATAAGCTTGTCTTTTTAGGTTTTGTTGTAAGTTCACAGGGCCTACAGGTTGATGAAGAGAAGATTCGAGCCATACAAGAATGGCCAACACCAGGCAACATCACCCAAGTAAAGAGCTTCCATGGACTGGCCAGCTTCTATAGGAGATTCGTGCCCAACTTCAGCAGTATTGCCTCACCCTTGACAGCAGTAGTGAAGAAAAATGTGGGATTCAGCTGGGGAGAAGCTCAGGAGAAGGCATTCAAGGCCTTGAAGGACAGCCTTACACATGCACCAGTGCTAGTCCTGCCCGACTTCAACAAGACGTTTGAAGTGGAGTGTGATGCCTCTGGAATAGGCATAGGAGCAGTGCTAACCTAAGGAGGGAGACCAGTGGCATACTTCAGTGAGAAGCTAGGTGGTGCCTCACTAAACTACCCCACTTATGACAAGGAGCTTTATGCCCTTGTCCGAGCATTGGAGACTTGGCAACATTACTTGATGTCCAAGGAGTTTGTGATCCACACTGATCATGAGACTCTCAAACACCTCAGAGGGCAAACCAATCTCAAGAGGAGACATGCCAGGTGGATGTAGTTCATAGAGACCTTCCCGTACGTCATCAAGTACAAGAAGGGCAAAGACAATGTGGTAGCCGATGCACTATCAAGGAGGTTTGCCTTGATATCAACCATGGAGGCAAAGGTCCTAGGATTCGAGCACATCAAGGACCTATACAAGGATGATCCTGACTTTGCTGAGAGCTACAAGGAGTGTGGCAGAGGGAGTCATGGCAAGTTCTACATCCATGAGGGATTCTTGTTCCGAGAAAGAAGGCTGTGCATACCACAAGGATCATTAAGGGAGCTTATCATCCGAGAAGCTCATGGAGGAGGACTCATGGGCCACTTTGGTGTCGACAAGACTCTAGCAGTGGTCAAGGAGCACTTCTACTTGTCACACATCAAGAGGACAGTAGAAGCTCATTGTGCAAGATGCATCCCTTGCAAGAAGGCAAAGTCCCGAGTGCAACCTCACGGGTTGTATCTCCCACTGCCCATACCTACACATCCATGGGTGGACATCTCAATGGACTTTGTTCTAGGTCTGCCCAAGATCAACCACAAAGATGCAATCTTTGTAGTGGTGGACATATTCTCCAAGATGGCACACTTTATTCCGTGTGCCAATGTCAATGATGCCACGCAAACAGCCGAGCTGTTCTTCAGGGAGATAGTACGGCTTCATGGAGTGCCAAGGACCATCGTATCAGACAGGGACACCAAGTTTCTCGGCCATTTCTGGAGGATCCTTTGGAGAAAGCTAGGCACGAAGCTACTCTTCTCTACCACCTGCCATCCTCAAACCGATGGCCAAACTGAAGTTGTCAACAGGACACTATCAACCCTTCTTAGGACTACACTAGGGAAGAACCTAAAGACTTGGGTGGAGTGCCTACCATTCATAGAGTTTGCTTACAATTGGGCCGTGCACTCAGCAACAAAGAAGACACCATTTAAAGTGGTATACGGCTTCAACCCTCTCACCCCATTGGAGCAAACACCACTACTACCAGCTGAGATGACCAACCTCAACGGAGCATCCAAGGCAGATTTCATAAGGAGGTTACACCAGAAGGTAGCAGAAAACTTGGAGAAGAGGACCGGACAGTACGTGACTCATGCAAACAAGGGAAGAAAGGAGGTGATCTTTCAACCAGGCGATTGGGTGTGGCTACACCTACGGTAGGAGAGGTTCCCAAACCTAAGGAGTTCCAAGCTAGCACCAAGAGGAGATGGACCATTCAGAGTGCTCGAGAGGATCAAGAACAACGCCTACCAGATCGAGCTACCAGGTGAGTTTAATGTGTCCAATACGTTCAATGTTACTAACTTAGCCCCTTTCCATGCAGATGAACCAGTTTTGAGGATAAAACCTACTGAAGAGGGAGGGGATGATGAGGACATCATGTCGTACACCGAGCCAGGAGACCAGACTGGCCGACCAGGAAGCTTGCCCAAGACAGCCGGACCATCTGGCACGCCTGCCAGCCCAAACAGTACCGCCGGACCCTCGACCACAAGGACCAGAGCAACCAGCATTGCCGGCGGAGAGGCCCAAGCTTCCGGCACACTTGGTGGCGACGTGGATGACACCGCCGGTCCCTCTGGTGATGCCGCCAACTCCGGGATCAACTTGGCCGGTCCTGAAGGCATTCCGGCCAGTACCTCGCACAGTACAGCCGGTACAGCCGATCCAGCCGAGTACACGCGCATTTCCACTTCTAGACAAGAGGACTCGGACCAAATGAGCTACCAGCTCCAGGACATGCACTTAGAGGAAGTCTCTACACCAGTGGTACCTCAAGGAGCAATGACAAGAAGCAGATCAAGGGCACTCTTCCACAAATTCAGCTTATGGGTCGACAAGCTCCTAGAGGAAGATCGACTAAGGAAAATGGGCCAAAAGTGCAAGGAAGAGTCCAATGGCTTCTCAACAACACAAGGGACATCAGAGACTTGGGCTTTAGTGGCAAGAGAGGTCAGGGCCCAAAGATGTTTAACCCTACTCCAAGTCGAAGACTAGGAGCAGGGCGCGTGCATGCCACAAGGACGGCCACCTTCCATTTCTTGGCCATGAGGTAAGATAAGGTACGTTTCAATTCGAATATATGCCTCTTTATGTTTTGCAGGGTAGGATCTAGATGCTTTACATTTTTGAGTCAAGAACATTTTAGGAATAGATCCTTTTTCGGTTATACACTTTTGTATCTTTTCCTTTTGTGCACTTTTCTAAGTTTTCCTTTTCTTATTTGGGTCGACCCTAGAAGGTCAAGCTGTCGAGCATATTAATAAGGCTCCTTCCAGCATTGTAGTTCGACAACCTTTTTGATATTAATAAAGATAGAACTTTTTTCCCAACAAGTTTTCTCTCAAGAATCTTGTGCGCTTAGAATCTAGTTGAGACCAGCCCTCCTAGCTCTAAGTTTGTGATTTATCACGAGGTTCATCACCCCTCGTGTGGTTCACTTCACCCTTCCATCTTTTACCAACCAGAAAACCCCCATCCAGAAGCCTAAGGTTGAGTTTCTCACCTAATCTTCTACAAACAGCCCACGTGCATCAAGCCTTGAATCGAGGCTTGTATCAGTTAGGATTAGGTTAATTTTAAACAGACTTAAAAATATTTAACACTGTCTAAATACTCTGTTAACTGCGTTAACGACTGTTAGATAGTCGGTGTCAAAATCACAAAATTAGATAGTTGGTGTATTTTTAAAACAAAAGTTTTAGTTTGTGTTTTAAAAAGGGAGTCAACAAAGTTTGTGTATTTTTCTAGCAAATGTTATCAAGTTTGTGTATTTATAAAGTTTTTTCTCTATTTTTTTTGTCATCTGTACCACAACGGGCTGGTCCAATAATCCAACATCTTCGTACGAAGATTTATGGAACCGAACTCCAAACCTCTAGAATAGATATAGAGGTGATACAACCAGTAGACCACTTACTCATCCCGTATATAACGATAACATACTACTTCATAAGGTCAAACAAATAAACCCATAACATCATATGGAAATACGTCGTGTGCAAATTCTAGGTCCCACAAAAGATTTTCATAAATAACGAGATCTACTTTACAAGTAACAATTCTAAGGATTTCTGCACCAAATGAGATAACGCCCGACTTTGAAACACTAGGTACCCACAGTTAAACATGAAAAAAAAAGATTTTTCCAAAATGACCATAATACAAGTGCTTAAATATTAGTTAGAGAATGCCAAAAGACGTCGTACCATGGGCTATCGTACAAAGGCCAAACAAGCAAAAGGGAAAACACCACATTCATTGATCTATTGGATGAAGGTAGCTGCACCCACCGAAATTAGTGTAAGGTCATCATACAAAAAAAATCATCAACCACTAGAAAACAATGAATTGATGAGCATTAACCTCGACTTTCTTGATGAAAATAGAAACAATAGCAGAATCTGAAAGAAGTAGAATATGAAGAATAGTTGACACAAAGATTTATGTGTGCAAACTCACATAACTTTATTAGAAATCTCTTAAACAAGTTCTTTACAATCTGTTTAATCAGCTTTATACGATGTCACTCTTGACTCGCCCCTGAACAATTCCTAATCTACTCGAGCTCACCTATGCGACGCCTGTTGCACACACTCTTTGTTCACTCGCCAAGTTCACCTAACCGACGAGCTATCCCTTTTTCTGAAACTTAAAAAACCTAATTATATTTTTCATCATACAACTATTTATATGACTTCCTAAGTATTCTCTAATTCCATATTTAGTGAAATCTCCAATATTCACCAAATATATTTTTCTTTATTGTATAGATTCTTGTCTTGCACAATATTCTCTAGAGCTCCCCCACTTGTGACACGCCACGTCACACCTCATGAACTCCAATCAGATTGCACCACTTGTGCAACGTCCACCGGGATAATTCTTCGTTGTTGCACCACCTGTGCAACGTCCACTTATTGTGCAGAGTCTTGTCTTGCACAATATTCTTTACTGCTCATCCACTTGTGACATGACTTGTCACACTTCATAAGCTCCAATCATGCTACACCATCTGTGCAACATCCACTTGGACAACCTGTGTTGTTGCATCATCTGTGCAACGATCACATTTGCACTTTTGTGGTAACAATCTCCTCCTTTTGGTGTAAGTGTAACACCTCAATGTACCTGCATCAACCAAATGACCAGGCACACACATACACACAACCAAACTTGGATAACGCTCAAAATCACCAGTTATGAACGATCCAACACACAACCATTGATTTGAATTAGATGTTAGTATCCTAAGATACATCAGTTCTGAACCATAACACACACCTAAACAACATAACAATATTTCAGCCTGGTAAGTAACAACATTCAACCTGACGAATACTCCTCCTATCGTTTGGAATTTTTTCCCCATAAGAAACTCGTCATCGCTCTCTTCTTCTTTAGTACATCTATTTGCGACACGAATGCAAATGTATTCTCCTCCTACTTTAGTGCACAATTAGACTAAAATTAGTCAAACACAGAACCGTTGCACAACAATACGACATCTGTCCAATTCCCTTGAATTTCTCACTCTTAGACATATGCTTGACACATCCCAAGAAGTTTGAATAGGTCTATCAATGGAGTTTAAGTGCATTCATCATCATATCATACCCGAGAAACTTAAGAATCAAAAATCATTTTTTTATTAAAACATAATCTATTAAAACAAAATCTACTCTATCGAACAACTATTTTTACAGAAAGTCTAACAAAAATGTAATCAATAGAACAACATGCGATTATCACTTCTCTCATCACGATGTGGTGCATTTAAAGAAACTTAGGATCAACATGCCAACCACCACTAATGACATAGGTATTTTTCAAAGCAACTTATCAACATACACTTTATCACCAGAGGTTCTAAAGGTTTGAATCATGATCTATCTTAACTGGGATTGTGGAAGCAACCTGAGCCGAGAACATATTTTTCATTCCCACAAAAAAATTTCAGCTCAATCCGGACAGTGACCATGCTTAGAACAGAATATTGTATCATCTTTTGCCAAACCGAGTATCCATCATGTTATGTCTTATCATTTCTACACATTTTTTTTCTTCCCCCTTTTTTATTTTTTCCTTTTTTTTATTTTAAATATCTACAACCATCGCCACCACTACACAAATTCATTGCACACAAATTCTATTTCACTAAAAGTGGCTGACATGAGGTTTTGAGTGGGTGATCTGTACAATGAGAGTAAATCACATCGTGAATCAAAATTATCACAACCTTCATGACATCCTCACTAATGCACACTCGATCAAATGTCACACATACCAAGAGCCTTTCGTAGAGAGACAAATATGTTGAAATCCAATGAATTTGTAAAAATATCAGCAAGTTGTTTCTCGGATGCGACGTGAACAATTTCAACAACTTTATCCTCCACTAATTTCCTAACAAAGTGATGCTTGATGTCAATGTGCTTAGTCTGTGAGTGTTGGACAGAATTCTTAGATATATTTATTGCACTCATGTTATCATAATACACCAAAAGAGTTTTGAATTTTATACATTATTAGTCAACAAGCATGTGTTACATCCAGATGAGTTGTGTACAATAGCTGCCCAATGTCATATACTCTGCTTCAGATGAGGAAAGTGTGACACAATTATGTTTCTTTTTGTGCCATGATATCATGTTGTTGCCGAGAAAGAAACATAAGTGCTCTTTTTATCATTAAGATTTCTGGACCAATGTGCATCACAAAAACCAGCCAGATTAGCATTAGTATCGTTGATGTTAAATAAACCTAAATTCAGAGTCTCTTTCACATATTTGATGATGCGTTTGACAACAACCAAATGTGAGGTGCCTGGGCTCGCTTGGTATCTTTCACATACTTCAACACTGTAGCACATGTCTGGTCGACTTGCTGTCAAGTACAACAAACTATCAATCATTGCTCGATACAACTTTTCGTTAACCTTAGTCCCTTCCAAATCCTTAAACAACTTGACTTTGGTGCTCATAGGAGTATTGGCCTCCTTGCTTGTTTGCATTTCAAACCGCGTCACAAGATTTCGGGCATACGTGCTTTGTGACACAAAGATACCTTCATCAGTTTGTTTGACAAATAGTTCAATTCCCCAACCATACTCATCTCAAACTCATGAGTCATGTTACTAACAAACTGATAAAAAAAAATTTCTTCGTTCCTCCAAAGATAATGTCATCGACATAGATTTGCACTATTAATATATGATTCGATTTTTCTTGAATATATAGTGTCTTGTCCACTCCACCTCTTTTGAAACCTATTTCAACCAAGAATCGAGTAAGGCGTTCATACCAGGCTCTAAATGGTTGCTTCAGCCCATACAATGCTCGCTTAAGCTTGTATACATAATTTGGATATTTTGGATCCTCAAAGCCTTTTGGTTGTGCAACATAGACTTCCTACTGAAGTATCCCGTTTAAAAATGCACTCTTCACGTCTATTTAAACAACCTGAAATTCAGTTTTTATGCAATACCAAGTAGCAGTTTAATAGATTCAAGGTGTGCCACAGATGCAAAAGTCTCATTAAAATCAACACCTTCGATTTGGTAGTAGTCTTGTGCAACCAGTCGTGCCTTGTTCCGAATAATGTTCCCATCTTCATTAATCTTGTTCTTGAAAATCCACTTAGTACCCACCATGTTCATGTGTCATGGTCTTGGGACCAAATCCCATACATCATGTCTAGTGAACTGATCCAACTTATCTTGCATTGTCTTGATCCAAAATTCATCGCACAATGCTTCATGAACATCCTTTGGCTCGCACAAAGACACAAAAGGCCAGTTTCACCATGTTTTTGAAGTCAATGTGTATCTTTCGGGTTCTTCTCCCATCCTGGACTTCACCAATGACATCATCAACGAGTGATTACGATGCACTTGAACTTGTCTAGGTTCGTCGATCAGCCCGTGCAACTACCTGTTCATCCTCAACTGAAAAATCTGGTGTCTAGTTGCGTGACACAAGCGGATCCTGTGTAACCTCTTCAAGTATAGGACAACATCTATCATCGAAGACCACATTCACCGACTCCACAATCGTCTTGAGTGCCTTGTTATAAACCCTATATATTATATTGTGTGTTGAATATCCCATGAATAGACCTTCATCACACCTAAAATCAAACTTTCCCAAGTTGTTCCTATCATACAAGACATAACAAACACACCCAAAAACATGAAAATAGCTCAACTTAGGAGTTTTTCCTTTCTATATCTCATAGGGTGTTGTCATGGTACCAGGTTTGACATAAATCATATTCACAATGTAACAAGCGGTGTTTATAGCTTCAGCCTAAAATCTGATTGGAACATTGTTTGCATTCATCATTGCCCTAGCTATTTCTTGAAGCGTTCTATTTTTTCTCTCCATAACACCATTCTGTTGTGGTGTTCCAGGTGCAGAGAATTGATGACGTATCCCTTGCTTATGACAGAACACTTTGAAGGCTTCGTTCAGGAATTCTCCTCCATGATCGCGTCTGATTTGTACAATACCATTTTTCTCGGTTCGAAGTTGTAGAGCAAATATCTTGAAGCTTTCCATGTCATCTGATTTATCTATAAGAAACCTCATCCAAGTGAACCACGAAAAATCATCCACCATAACAAGAATGTACCTCTTTTCTACGATACTTTCAGTTTGAATCGGACCCATCAAATCCATGGGAAATAGATCAAGTACCTTTTTGGATCTGATTTTTTTTTTAACTTGCTTGTGTTGTACCTTAATTTTTTTACCTTGACAACAAGCTTTGCAAGTGGTGTATGTACTGCTTTCCAACTTGGGAATCCCTCGAACTACTTGTGTCTGAACGATTCTATGAAGAACATGTACATGCATGTGTCCAAGACGCCTGTGCCACAAGTCTAATTGAGACTCAACTGCTGATAGGCACGGTTCTGATGTAGTCCATATGTAGCAGTTGTTAGTTGATTTAACTCCAAACAGCTTTGCGCACCTTTGCTCATTTATGGCTCGACAATTTGTTTTGGTGAATTCTACTGTCCAACCATCGTCGTACAGTTGACTAATGCTGACTATATTTGCCTTCAGACCTTGGACGTAGTACACATTTCTCAAGCAAGGCTGTGTATCTAGATCAAGTTTACCAACATCAATTATTTTCCCTTTAGCTCCATCTCCAAAGGTTACAGTGCCTGCTTTAGCTTTGGCATACGTTTTCAAGAGCTTTGGATCTCCCGTCATATAACGTGAGCAACCACTGTCGAAGTACCACATAGTGTATTCCTGGCTTGAACAAGATATATACGCCACCTTGACATCACGTTCTTCGTTCCCCTGTTCATTCTGTTGTTGCACATACAAATTGCACACAAATTTCCTGTTCAACATAGTAGGCATCTTCTCGTATAACACTATTTTATCAATCCAAACCATACAATACCTCTTAGGTTCTAGATAACATTGAACTTGTGCCCAAGCCTTCTGATGCATGTTTGAAAAGGCTCTACATCTTCGTCTGATATGTCTCTTCACTACACAATAGTAGCATCCATTATGTTTGACTCCTATGTAACCATTTACTAGTGGATTTTTTCCAACCTCAGCTGACCTTTTGGCAGTAGACTGATTCTGCCATTCACCAACATGACCTTGAGAACTAACACATTTAACAAAGTTCTTCAAACTAGTGACTTCAGCCTTAGAACTTGAACCCTAATTTTCTGCATATTCTTTGTAAACCTAGACCCCAGTTTTGTTTTAAAGGTCTCCCCATAGCTAAGATCTACTCCAATAACTCAGATCCTTTATTTAGCATTCGAACCTTCTTGTAGTTCTCTGTCAGATCATGTTCCAGCGCTTTGCTCTTATCCTTTTCTTGAATTAACATCTCATTCATCCTGTCCAACCATGTTCCAGATTCGGAATCCTTTGTATCTTTGATTGTTCCTCTTGCACAGTGTTTGCTGCTTGCACATGACTCGTTTGAGTAGTGTTTGAGCTATTTCTACTGTCTAACTCCAAAATATTGACATTTGCTTCCAACATTGCCTTATCTTTGAGCAATTACATATTAGTGTTACTCAACGACACTCAATTGTCAAACAACACTCGATATTCAGCCTTTGTATCCATCTCATCATCATCGTCTGAATCTGAATGGAGTTCATCATCATGGTCAATTTTCTTTCCTGTAAATGCAATAAAATTCATGAGATTATACTCATCATCACTATAATTAGAATTTGTGTCACTAAAACTGAGAAGAGATTTTTCACTCTCTTTCTTAAGATTTGGACATTCGGCTTTTGTGTGTCCAATCCATTGGCACTCAAAGCATTTGAGCTTTTTTCTCTTAGTGAGTGGACAATCTGATTTGAAGTGACCATAACCCTCACATTCATGGCATTGAACATCTTGTCTTTGGCTTGGCTTTGCATTTTCACTCCTTAAGCTCACGCTTTCCTTGATCTTTTGATTCATGTTCTCCTCGATCTTCTTGCTTCATGTTCTCCTCAATCTTCTTGATTTGATCCTCTTTTTGATCAGCCTTGAAAGCAATTCTCTTTCCTGCTTTTGGTTGCTCATCCACAGTTTTCAGCTCTTCAGCCTTTAACATGCCTAGTAATTGTGAGAATTTCATATCATCGGTATTCATAGCCATCTTGAGAACAGTCTTGTGTGGTCCAAACTTTGCATGTAAGCATCTCAACAACTACTTGAAAAGTCTTTTGTCTTTGTAAACTTTCTCCAAAACCGCGGTCTCATTAGCAATAGAACTCAACTTAGAACCAAAGATAGAGATCGATTCCTCACTATGCATGCGGAGATTTTCAAATTGTGAGGCTAAATGATCTAACCTTGTTCTTTACACTATAGATGTACCTTCAAAAGAGTTACAAGGATATCCTAAGTGTCTTTATCTACTGCACATCCTTGAACTAGTTTGAACTGTTCAAGGTCGATTGTAGATAAATTTTCAGTAAGTGCCTTTGAGATGTATTACGATGCATTCTTGTCTGCCTCAGTCCACCTTTCTTTCGGTTTTGGCACTTTTGCTCCTTCCTGAGTCAGTTTGATTGGTTCTTTCCAGCCTATCTCTACAGAAGTCCATGCATCTTCATTGATTCCTCGAATACGTTGTCTCATCCGGACTTTCCAATGTCCAAAATTAATCTCAATGAGAATAAGAGGTTTCTCAACAATAATAAGCTCCTTTGGTGTCTCCATATTCTTCCATAGGATCTCAACCTGTTAATAGATTTCAAATTTATTGACAGTGACCCGCTCTGATACTAATTGAAAGAACTAGAATATGAAAAAACTGTTGAACAGAGAGGTTTATGTGTGCAAACTCAAACAACTTTATTCGGAATCTCTTAGACAAATTCTTTACAATCTATTTAATCAGTTTTACATGATGTCATCCTTAACTCATCCCTGAACAATTCTTAATATACCCGAGCTCACATGTGCGACACATGTCGCACACACTCTTTGTTCACTCGCCAAGTTCACCTAACCCATGAGCTACCCCTTTTTGTGAACTTCAGAAAACTTAATTCTAGGATTTTTCATCATACAACTATTTATATGATTCCCTAGGTATTCCTCTAATTTCATATTTAGTGAATCTCCATTATTCACCAAATATGTATTTTCTTATTGTGCAGATTCTTGTCTTAAACAATATTCTCCAAAGCTCATCTACTTCTAACACGCCACGTCACACCTCATGAGCTCCAATAAAATTGCACCACATGTGCAACGTCCACCTAGACAAATCTTGGGTTTCTTTATAGCTATTGATTATGTTTTAAGCTATCTGAGGTGCTTCTTCCTTTTTATATGAAAATGTCTGAGGTCTTCTTAGCCTTCGTGGACCTTAGGGACTGATCTAAACAACCTTAAATTTTTAAGATTATGAGATCTTATCCTTTTAGGATAAGTCGCAGACTAGTATGACCAGCTTAACCAATTTATATATTGAAATAAGGTGTAAGCTGTTACATGTTATGTCAAATTACACCAACACGAGCGTCAAACTGCTACATGCAACGAGATAAAACTATATTAACACATACTTCAAATTGCTACTGGTAGCAATAAAAATCCACAAACTAAGTGCAAGAGCAGCAAGACCAATTCCTAAATTGCTAAAAACAACAACACCACTTATAGACTTCTACGTATAGCAAAACCAATAAAAACTATTATAAACAACACCACAAGTAAAACAATACTAAAAGCATCAAAACGTATATGCAAACTGCTACCAACAGGAACACTAATAATCGATCGCTAAAAGCAATGGGATCAATTGAAAGACTGTTAAAAAAAATATTAAAGCTTTGAAAACATGTTACCTTTGTAGTTTGTCAAAAAAAACAAACAAGTATTAAAAATAATGGTCGATAATGTTGAGCTGAACATATTTTGTGTTTATCTTTTAATACTTTTGTGTTTATCTTCTAATATCTTTGTGTTTATCTCTTAGTATTTTATAGAAATTTTTCATATCTTCTAGGTAAATTTTTCCTTGATGTATATATAGGATACGTTGGTGATCAATAAATAACAACACAAAAATTCCCAATTCTTTTATCTTTTGTTCATGGCATCAGAGCCAATCTATGGTCGCTTTGTGGATCTTAAATACCATAGATCCAAAAGTGAGAAGGACTTTGGGAAACAAAGAAGAACCACGTGAATTGTGGAAAGAAATCAAAGACATATTTTCTGAAGGGAATGGACCAAGAATTCAAGAGATCAAAGCGGAACTTGCAAATTGCAAGCAAGAAGGAATGACCATAATCGAATATTATGGAAAATTACAAGTTTTGTGGGAAGATCTCATGAACTATTATCAGAATCCAGTATGCAAGTGTGGAGGTTGTGTATGCAATCTTGGAGCACAATTGGAAAAGAAGAAAGAACAAGATAAGATACATCAATTCCTATTAGTACTCGATGATGCGATTTATGGAGAAATAAGAACATCTATTGTGACGACCGATCCATTACCAAGTCTGAATCAAGTATACTCAAAGGTAAAGTCAGTCGAAAGAATTCATACAGTTGTACGAGGTAGGGAGCAGCCCGTGGCACAAGCAGCCTTTGTAGCAAGGGTCGGAGGCACAAAAGTAGAAGATAAAACTCGGCTTGTGTGCAATATATGCAAAAGGACGGGAAACTTAGCAGAAAATTGCTTTCAGGTGATAGGATATCTAAAATGGTGGGGAGAAAGAACCCGTGGTCGTGGTATAGGTAGAGGAACCGGAAGAGGACGTGGAATAGGGATACGAGCTAATGTTGTAGTAGCACACAATGGTAATGAGATAAGTGTTGAAGCTGAAAAATCTGGTTTTACCGGATCAAACAATGATCAGTGGTCAACTCTCATCAAACTTTTGGAGGATCAAAAGCATCAACCTCATCTCAATGGTAAGATAGATTCATTGGAATGAGTTTTTAGATATTGGAGCATCTAACCATATGACAGGTTTTTCGAGTTTTTTGATTGACAAAAAGTATGTCTTTTCGTGTTCGATGGGATTGCCAAATGGAAATCATTCAATATCAAGAGATAAAGGGACTGTTGTGTTTGATGAAAAGTTCATGCTGAAAATGTGTTGTTTGTACCAGACTTATGATGCAACTTGATTTCTGTATCGCAGTTAATTGCAGAATCAAATTGTGTTTTGCAGATTGCTAACAAAGGATGTGTTCTTCTGGACCGTATAACAAGGAACCTGACTGGAGCAGGTGAACCTAGGAATGGGTTTTATTTCGTTCACAGAATGACGGAGTTTTCAGTATTTAGAATGAATAAAGATAGAGTGAAAATGTGTGGCATCAAAGGCTAGGACACCCATCAAACACTATTTTCAATTTGTTTCCTTCGATTGGTAGTAGAAACAAAAAGTTTTCAACATGTGATATTTGCCTTAGAGCAAAACAATGTCGAGAAACATTTGTTTCAAGTGATAATAAAAGTGATGCGATTTTTGATTTGATACATTGTGACTTATGGGGACCGTATTGTGAACCGAATATCTGCAATGCTCATTACTTCCTAACAATTGTTGACGACTACTCAAGAGCTATTTGGGTAGTGATACAAGCCTTGATTCAAGGATGTATGCGCGTGGGCTGTTTGTAGAAGATTAGGTGAGAAACTCAACCTTAGGCTTCTGGATAGGGGTTTTCTGGTTGGTAAATGGTGGAAGGGTGAAGTGAACCACACGAGGGGTGATGAACCTCATGATAAATCACAAACTTAGAGCTAGGAGGGCTGGTCTCAACTAGGTTCTAAGCGCACAAGTCTCTCTTGAGAGAAAGCTCGTAGGGAAAAAGTTCTACTTTATTAATAATCAAAAAAGGTTGTCGAACTACAATGCTGGAAGGAGCCTTATTAATATGCTCGACAGCTTGACCTACTAGGGTCGACTCAAATAAGAAAAAAGAAAGTTTACAAAAGTGCACAAAAGAAAAAAAATACAAAAGTGTATAACCGAAAAAGGACCTATTCCTAAAATGTTCTTGACTCAAAAATGTAAAGCAACTAGATCCTACCCTGCAAAACAGAAAGAGGCATATATTCGAATGTAAACTTACCTTAACTCACCTCACGGCCAAGAAATGGAAGGTGGCCGTCCTTGTGGCATGCACGCGCCTTGCTCCTAGTCTTCGACTTGGAGTAGGGTTAAAAACCTTTGGGCCCTGACCTCTCTTGCCACTAAAGCCCAAGTCTCTGATGTCCCTTGTGTTGTTGAGAAGCCATTGGACTCTTCCTTGCACTTTTGGCCCATTGTCCTTAGTCGATCTTCCTCTAGGAGCTTGTCGACCCATAAGCTGAATTTGTGGAAGAGTGCCCTTGATCTGCTTCTTGTCATTGCTCCTTGAGGTACCACTGGTGTAGAGACTTCCTCTAAGTGCATGTCCTGGAGCTGGTAGCTCATTTGGTCCGAGTCCTCTTGTGTAGAAGTGGAAGTGTGCGTGTACTCGGCTGGATGGCCTGTACCGGCTGGATTGTGCGCGGTACTGGCCGGAATGACTTCAGGACCGGCCAAGTTGATCCCGGAGTCGGCGGTGTCATCAGGGGGACCGGCGGTGTCATTCACGTCCCCACCAAGTGTGCCGGAAGCTTGGGCCTCTCCACCGGCGATGTTGACCGGTCTGGTCCTATAGGTCGAGGGTCCGCGGTACTGCTGGTCCGGTCAGGCGTGCCAGATGGTCCTGCTGTCTCGGGCAAGCTTCCTGGTCGGCCAGTCTGGTCTCCTGGCTGGATGTACGACCTGATGTCCTCATCATTCCCTCCCTCTTCAGTAGGTTTTGTCCTCAAAACTGGATCATCTGCATGGAAAGGGGCCAAGTCGGTAACATTGAACGTATTGGACACATTAAACTCACCTGGCAGCTCGATCCGGTAGGCGTTGTTGTTGATCCTCTCGAGCACTCTGAATGGTTCATCTCCTCTTGGTGCTAGCTTGGAACTCCTTAGGTTTGGGAACCTCTCCTGCCGTAGGTGTAGCCACACCCAATCGCCTGGTTGAAAGATCACCTCCTTTCTTCCTTTGTTGGCGTGAGTCACGTACTGTCGGTCCTCTTCTCCAAGTTCTCTGCTACCTTCTGGTGTAACCTCCTTATGAACTCTGCTTTGGATGCTCCGTTGAGGTTGGTCATCTCAGCTGGTGGCAGTGGTGTTTGCTCCAATGGGGTGAGAGGGTTGAAAGCGTATACCACTTCAAATGGGGTCTTCTTGGTTGCTGAGTGCACGGCTCGGTTGTAGGCGAACTCAATGAATGGCAGGCACTCCACCCAAGTCTTTAAGGTTCTTCCCTAGTGTGTTCTGAGAAGAGTTGATAGTGTCCTGTTGACAACTTCAGTTTGGCCATCGGTTTGAGGATGGCAAGGTTGAGAAGAGTTCTCGTGCCTAGCTTTCTCCAAAGGGTCCTCCAGAAATGGCTGAGGAACTTGGTGTCCCTGTCTGATCGATGGTCCTTGGCACTCCATGAAGCGTACTATCTCCCTGAAGAACAGCTCAGCTGTTTGTGGCATCATTGACATTGGCACATGGGATGAAAGTGCCATCTTGGAGAATCTGTCACCACTACAAAGATTGCATCTTTGTGGTTGATCTTGGGCAGACCTAGAACAAAATCCATCGAGATGTCCACCCATGGATGTGTTGGTATGGGCAGTGGGAGATACAACCCGTGAGGTTGCACTCGGGACTTTGCCTTCTTGCAAGTAATGCATCTTGCACAATGTGCTTCTACTGTCCTCTTGATGTGTGGCCAGTAGAAGTGCTCCTTGACCACTGCTAGAGTCTTGTCGACACCAAAGTGGCCCATGAGTCCTCCTCCATGAGCTTCTCGGATGATAAGCTCCCTTAGTGATCCTTGTGGTATGCACAGCCTTCTTTCTCGGAACAAGAATCCCTCATGGATGTAGAATTTGCCATGACTCCTGTGCTACACTCCTTGTAGCTCTCAGCAAGTCAGGATCATCCTTGTATAGATCCTTGATGTGCTCGAATCCTAGGACCTTTGCCTCCATGGTTGATATCAAGGCAAACCTCCTTGATAGTGCATCGGCTACCACATCTTTGCCCTTCTTGTACTTGATGATGTCTGGAAGGTCTCTATGAACTCCATCCACCTGGCATGTCTCCTCTTGAGATTGGTTTGCCCTCTGAGGTGTTGAGAGTCTCGTGATCAGTGTGGATCACAAACTCCTTGGACAGCAAGTAATGCTGCCAAGTCTCAATGCTTCGGACAAGGGCATAGAGCTCCTTGTCATAAGTGGGGTAGTTCAGTGAGGCACCACCTAGCTTCTCACTGAAGTATGCCACTGGTCTCCCTCCTTGGGTTAGCACTGCTCCTATGCCTATTCAGAGGCATCACACTCCACTTCAAACGTCTTGTTGAAGTCGGGAAGGACTAACACTGGTGCGTGTGTAAGGCTGTCCTTCAAGGCCTGGAATGCCTTCCTGAGCTTCCCCAGCTGAATCCCACGTTCTTCTTCACTACTGCCGTCAGTGGTGAGGCAATACTGCTGAAGTTGGGCACGAATCTCCTATAGAAGCTGGCCAGTCCGTGGAAGCTCCTTACTTGGCTGATGTTTCCTGGTGTTGGCCATTCTTGTATGGCTCGAATCTTCTCTCATCAACCTGTAGGCCCTGTGAACTCACAACAAAACCTAAAAGACAAGCTTATCAGTACAAAGGTGCACTTCTTGAGATTGGCATAAAGCTCTTCTTGTCGAAGGGTTTTAAGGACCATCTCAAGATGTGTGAGGTGTTCCGTGAGGCACTTACTATAAACAAGTATGTCATCAAAATAAACTACCACAAACTTACTGATGTACGCCCTAAGAACTTGGTTCATAAAGGCGCATGAAGGTGCTTGGGGCATTAGTCAAGCCAAATGGCATGACTGTCCACTCGTAGAGAGCCCTTGCTTTGTCTTGAAAGCAGTCTTCCACTCATCACCTTCCTTCATTCTTACCTGGTGGTATCCACTTTTGAGGTCTATCTTGGAAGACCGTGGCTCCACTCAGCTCATCTAGCATGTCATCCAGTCGTGGTATTGGATGCCTATACTTGACTGTGATGTTGTTGATTGCTCGGCAGTCCACACACATGCGCCAAGTCCCATCCTTCTTGGGCACTAGTAGCACTGGTACAGCACATGGACTGAGGCTCTCTCGAACATATCCTTTCTCCAGGAGCTCCTTGACTTGCTTCTCAAGCTCCTTGGACTCTCTGGACTCATCCGGTAGGCTGGCGGTTGGGCAGGGCTGCTCCGGGCACTAGATCAATCTGGTGTTCTATGCCACGTAAAGGAGGCAAGCCTGCTGGTATCTCCTCTGGAAATACATCCTGGAATTTGTTGAGGAGTGTTGCTACTTCATGAGGTAGCTCTACCTGTCCCTGTTCTCACTCAACACTTCCTTGAAAACCATTAGTAACATTAAGTCCTTGAGGCTAAAGCTCTCCGGACATGACTAGGTTGAATAAGAAAGTTAGACTTGACAAGTTTCTTTTCCTTACTCATTTGGAGTTGTAGCTCATGTACTTGGGCAGGTGTAAGAGGAGCTAGGCTGACCTTTCTCTTGTCATGCACGAAGGTGTAGAGATTGGTTCTGCCATCATGCTCTCTTTGTCAAACTGCCATGGTCTTCCTAGTAGAAGATGGCCAGCTTGCATGGGCACCACGTCGCTGCGACTGGTCTTGGTACTTGCCCACACTGAATGGCACAGTGACTTGCTCATGAATCTTGAGCTCCACTTTGTCATCAAGCCATCTCAGTCTATATGGTCGAGGATGCCGTGTCCTCTCTAGACCTAGCTTATCAACCATATACGCACTGCAGCGTTAGTGCAAGAACCACCATCTATGATGAGGTTACATACCTTTCCCTTGATGGTGCACGGCTGTGGAAGATGTTCTCCCTTTGATGGTCTCTGAAGGATCCACCATTGCACGGCAGTCCACTGCGCCTCCCATCCTTCTTGGGCACTAACACTGGACAGCACATGGACTGAGGCTCTCTCGAACATATCCTTTCTCCAAGCTCCACTTGCTTCTCAAGTTCTTTGGACTCCTCTGGACTCATCCGTAGGCTGGCGTTGGGCAGGGCTGCTCCGGGCACTAGATCAATCTGGTGTTCTATGCCACGTAAAGGAGGCAAACTGCTGGTATCCTCTGAAATACATCCTGAATTTGTTGAGAGTGTTGCTACTTCATGAGGTAGCTCTACCTGTCCCTGTTCTATACTCAACACTTCCTTGAAAACCATTAGTAACATTAAGTCCTTGAGGCTAAAGCTCTCCGGACATGACTAGGTTGAATAAGTTAGACTTGACAAGTTTCTTTTCCTTACTCATTTGGAGTTGTAGCTCATGTACTTGGGCAGGTGTAAAGAGCTAGGCTGACCTTTCTCTTGTCATGCATGAAGGTGTATAGATTGGTTCGGCCATCATGCCTGGTCTCTTTGTCAAACTATGGTCTTCCTAGTAGAAGATGGCCAGCTTGCATGGGCACCACGTCGCCTGACCTGGTCTTGGTACTTGCCCACACTGAATGGCACAGTGACTTGCTCATGAATCTTGAGCTCCACTTTGTCATCAAGCCATCTCAGTCTATATGGTCGGATGCGTGTCCTCTCTAGACCTAGCTTATCAACCATATACACTAGCACGTTAGTGCAAGAACCACCATCTATGATGAGGTTACATACCTTTCCTTGATGGTGCAAGGCTGTGGAAGATGTTCTCCCTTTGGATGGTCTCTGAAGGATCCACCATTGCACTGAGGATGTCTAGTGACCAGCACTTCCCCACATCAGGGTACTCAATGTCACCATACTCTCCTTCTGGTTCATAGTCCTCTTCATCTTGGGACTCATATTCTCCTGCCTCCGTAATCAGCATGACTCGGTTGTGGGCACTCCTTGAGATGTGTCCGTCCCTACACTTGAAACAAGTTATGTCACGTGATCTTTGAGGTTAGAAGACTTACCAGGCTCTCTCTGGTCACGGGTGGGTTCAGGGCTTGCTCTTGAACCTTGACGATCTACGCTTTTGCCTTTGTCCACTGTCTTGGGCATGTTGCTTGGTGCCCAAGGTGTCTTAGGCTTTGGATGTCTTGGCTCTTACGTTTGATGTGCTGTTCAGCTTGCACAGATAGGTGGAACAAGTCTTTCAAATCGTTGTAGATTTGCCTTTCCACCTTGCAGCTGATCCTTTCTTGGAGTCCATCCAAGAATGTGCCATCAATGCTTCTTCATCATCATTGAGCTCCAATCTGTTCCTTAACTTCTCGAACTCTTCATAGTACTCCTCTACTGATCTGGTACCCTGCTTAAGAGTACCAGCGTTGCAAATCCCTATGAAAGGTGGAACATACCTTTTGCATGAGGTCTTTCATGTTGACCCATGAGTCTCTGGTCTCATTCTCTTCCTCCTTCTCTCAGATACCTCACGATCCCACCAGATGAGGGCATTGTCCGTGAGTTGTGCTACTGCCATTGAGACTCTCCTAGGTCCTGGTTGGTTGTAGTGATCAAAGATATGATCCATTCTTCTCCCAATCTAGGTAAGCCTCGGTCTACTTTTCCTGCAAAACTAGGAGTTAGTTTAACATCAGGATGAATTACCGGTTGTAGGTGTGTTCATCTCCATCCTCATGACGTCTAGGAGGCATTCTTGGTCTCTGGTGAAGACCATATGGCTCAAAGCCATCATCTTCTGCCTCTGGTTGCCGTGGAGGTCCTCTCGGCCTATGGTGATAGTTATGAGGTTGCGTGTCCTCATCTCCATCTGGCTGGGGTTCCTCCTGTTCGTGCATCCTAAAATCAGGACCCTCAGGACGGTCTTGCTCAGCTCTCACGTGCCTTATGGCCTGGAATCTTACTGGTCTCTCCGCTCCAACCTCTCTATGGATCACGAGTTGTGTTTGGAGTGTGGTGAACATGCCATCATGGCTTCAGCTGCGTCTCTATTCTCTTCTCCCATGTGTGCTACAAAGAAAGAGATAATTAGGGTGCTCCTAAATTATTAGGAGTTTCTTTTTATATGGGTTTGAAAAAATGCAAAAAGGAAAATCTAGGAAAGGAAATTCAAAAAAAGAGAAAAAGGAAACTTCTTGACAACTTGTGCTAGCTGTCCAATTCGATTCTTTAGTATCTTTCTATTTTCTTTTTTTTTCTTTTAATTTAACTTAAAAGGAAATATGATTTAAACAAAAAGGAAAACGTGAAGCAATGCAAAGTGAATCTAAACCCTAGTGATACCGTGGGAGATGCACTTTCGGTTTGGAGTTTGATGTTGTTTTTTTGATTTTTCTTGAATACGACTTAAACTAATGCAAGAACTAGAAATAAGACAAGCAAAAGGATAGAAACAACCTGGTTTAGAGCTTTAAGCTCTGATACCAAAATGATACAAGCCTTGATTCAAGGATGTATGCGTGGGCTGTTTGTAGAAGATTAGGAGAAACTCAACCTTAGGCTTCTGGATAGGGTTTTCTGGTTGGTAAAGATGGAAGGGTGAAGTGAACCACACGAGGGGTGATGAACCTCGTGATAAATCACAAACTTAGAGCTAGGAGGGCTGGTCTCAACTAGGTTCTAAGCGCACAAGTCTCTTGAGAGAAACTTGTAGGGAAAAGTTCTACTTTATTAATAATCAAAAGGTTGTCGAACTACAATGCTGGAAGGAGCCTTATAATATGCTTGACCTTCTAGGGTCGACTCAAACAAAGAAAAGGAAAGTTTACAAAAGTGCACAAAAGGAAAAAAGATACAAAAGTGTATAACGAAAAGGACCTATTCCTAAAATGTTCTTGACTCAAAAATGTAAAGCAACTAGATCCTACCCTGCAAAACAGAAAGAGGCATATATTCTGTAAACTTACCTTAACTCACCTCAGCCAAGAAATGGAAGGTGGCCGTCCTTGTGGCATGCACGCTTGCTCCTAGTCTTGACTTGGAGTAGGGTTAAATATCTTTGGGCCCTGACCTCTCTTGCCACTAAAGCCCAAGTCTCTGATGTTCCTTGTGTTGTTGAGAAGCCTTTGGACTCTAATTTGCTCTTCTGGCCCATTGTCCTTAGCTGCTCTTCCTCTAGGAGCTTTCGACCCATAAGCTGAATTTGTGGAAGAGTGCTCTTGATGCTTCTTGTCATTGCTCCTGAGGTACCACTGGTGTAGATACTTCCTCTAAGTGCATGTCCTGGAGCTGGTAGCTCATTTGGTCCGAGTCCTCTTGTGTAGAAGTGGAAGTGTGCGTGTACTCGGCTGGATGGCTGTACCGGCTGGATTGTGTGGTACTGGCGGAATACTGGCCAAGTTGATCCAGTCGGCGGTGTCATCAGGGGGACGGAGGTGTCATTCACGTCCCCACCAAGTGTGCGGGCTTGGGCCTCTGATGTTGACCGGTCTGGTCCTATGGGTCGAGGTCGCGGTATTATCCGGGCAGATGGTCCTGCTGTCTCGGGCAAGCTTCCTGGTCGGCCAGTCTGGTCTCCTGGCTGGATGTACGACTGATGTCCTCATCACGCCTCTCAGGCAACTGGCCGTGATAACATGAGCTGGTGATGCTGCTGGAAATCATTCTGGGTCTTTGTAGAGCACAACTAAAGGGTAGCGATCCATAGAGTTCAAGCTAAGGACCATCAGTTCCATTGAGATGCTGTGGAAGTTTTTCACCAATGGTACCAGGAGCATGACAAGAAGCGAACAAGGGCACTCCAGACAAATTCAAGTGGGTGACAAGCTCTAGAAACTTGGCATGGAGCATTCCAAGGTGCAAGGATCAGTCAAAGCTTCTCAAAATATTAAAGGCTGGTACAAGCCTTGATCAAGGATTTAGCACGTGGGCTGTTTGGAGAAGTGTGGGTGAGAAACCACCTTTGACTTCTTGGATCTAAGCGCACAAGCTTCTTTGAGAAAATAACTTGTAAAGAAAATTCGATCTTTATTAATTAGCAAAAAGGTTGTCGAACTACAATGCTGGAAGGAGCCTTATTAATATGCTCGACAGCTTGACCTACAAGGGTCGACTCAAATAAGAAAAGGAAAACTTACAAAAGTGCACAAAGGAAAAGATACAAAAGTGTATAATCGAAAAAGGACCTATTCCTAAAATGTTTTTGACTCAAAAAAAGTAAATATTCTAGATCCTACCCTGCAAAACAGAAAGAGGCAAATATTCTTATTGAAAACTTACCTTAACTTACCTCATGGCCAAGAAATGGAAGGTGGCCGTCCTTGTGGCATGCACGCGCCTTGCTCCTAGTCTTCGACTTGGAGTAGGGTTAAAACCTTTGGGCCCTGACCTCTCTTGCCACTAAAGCCCAAGTCTCTGATGTTCCTTTTGTTGTTGAGAAGCCTTTGGACTCTAATTTGCTCTTCTGGCCCATTGTCCTTAGCTGCTCTTCCTCTAGAAGCTTGTCGACCCATAAGCTGAATTTGTGGAAGAGTGCTCTTGATCTGCTTCTTTTCATTGCTCCTGGAGGTACCACTGGTGTAGATACTTCCTCTAAGTGCATGTCCTGGAGCTGGTAGCTCATTTGGTCCGAGTCCTCTTGTGTAGAAGTGGAAGTGTGCGTGTACTCGGCTGGATGGCCTGTACCGGCTGGATTGTGCGGTACTGGCGGAATGACTTCAGGACTGGCCAAGTTGATCCCGGAGTCGGCGGTGTCATCAGGGGACCGGCGGTGTCACCCACGTCGCCACCAAGTGTGCGGAAGCTTGGGCCTCTCCACCGGCAATGCTGGTTGCTCTGGTCCTTGTGGTCGAGGGTCCGATGGTACTGCTTGGGCCGGTAGGCGTGCCAGATGGTCCGGCTGTCTCGGGCAAGCTTCCTGGTCGGCCAGTCTGGTCTCCTGGCTGGATGTACGACCTGATGTCCTCATCATCCCCTCCCTCTTCAGTAGGTTTTGTCCTCAAAACTGGTTCATCTGCATGGAAAGGGGCTAAGTCGGTAACATTGAACGTTTTGGACACATTAAACTCACCTGGGAGCTCGATCCGGTAGGCGTTGTTGTTGATCCTCTCCAGCACTCTGAATGGTTCATCTCCTCTTGGTGCTAGCTTGGAACTCCTTAGGTTGGGGAACCTCTCCTGCCGTAGGTGTAGCCACACCAATCGCCTGGTTGAAAGATCACCTCCTTTCTTCCCTTGTTAGCATTGAGTCACGACTGTCCGGTCCTCTTCTCCAAGTTTTCTGCTACCTTCTGGTGTGAACTCTCTTGGATGCTTGAATCTCAGCTGGTCAGTGGTGTTTGCTGAGAGTTGAAGAATGGTGTCTTCTGCTGAGTGAGGTTTGAACTCATCTCCAGGGTGGTCATCTTCTTCCCAGTAGAGAGGTTTGAAGAAGATGATAGTATCCTGTGGACTTCTGAAGTCTTGCTGAGTGCATCGGCTTAGGTTGCTTCTGTGGCTTGCTGATGCCTAGCTTCACCCAAGGTCCTCTCAGAAATGGCTGAGGAAGTGGTGTCCCTGTCTGATAGGGATGTGTAGTCTTGGCACAGATGAGTGTGTTGAGCTTCAGTTTAGAAGAGTAGCTTGAGCTAGTTGTGTCATTGACCTGGCACTTCGCTGACTGCCACTCTGGTGTCTGACAAATGCTGAGGAACTGCATGTTGCCGCATATCTCCTGAAGAAACAGCAGCTCGTTATGTCCATGGATGTGACATGGGCATGGGAGAACAACTTGGCCATGGGGTTGTGACTGGATCTTGTTCATCACTACACTTGCATCTTGTTGTGGTTGCTTCTTTGACCTAGCAACACCTGGCCAGATGTCTCCTTGATGCTGCTAGAGTATGGGCATGGCAAGTGTCCATGACTCTCTTTGCTCCCAAGTTTCCTTGCACTTGCAAGTGACTTCTCCACAATGTGCATAGTAGAAACTTGCCATGACCACTGAAGTGTCTTGTCCACCTGCAGGATCATCCTCCTCCAGTGGTCGGATGTGCTCGAGCTTCTGAGGACCTTGGTAGCTTGCCTTCTTTCTCAAACAAGATATGCACATGCTAGAATTAACATGCTCCTGTGGATGTCCGTAGGAGAAGGGATCATATAGATCCTGCATGTGTCTTGGATCCTAGGAGCCTCCATGGTTGCATGATCAAAGGATCACAGCTGCATCGGCAAACCACAAGTGTGCGCTTGTCTCCAACGCTCGTTTCTATGCTCATCTCCTGTCTCCCTCTTGGATCCTTTGCATTTGCTTCTCTCGTGTCTCGTGGGTCTCCCTCCTTGGACAGCAAGTAACAGCCAATGCCTCTCGGGCAAGGGTCAGAACGTCAGTGGGAAGTTCAGGAGGGACCCTAGCTGATCTCACTGCCAAGGCTATCCTTCAAGGGCTTCTCACTATGCCAGTTAGCACTGCTCCTATGCCTATTCCAGAGGCATCACACACTTCAAACGCCTTGTTGAAGTCGGGGACTAGCACTGGTGCATGTGTAAGGCTGTCCTTCAAGGCCTGAATGCCTTCTCCTGAGCTTCTCCCAGCTGAATCCCACGTTCTTCACTACTGCCGTCAGTGGTGAGGCAATACTGCTGAAGTTGGGCACGAATCTCCTATAGAAGCTGGCCAGTCCGTGGAAGCTCCTTACTTGGCTGATGTTTCCTGGTGTTGGCCATTCTTGTATGGCTCGAATCTTCTCCTCATCAACCTGTAGGCCCTGTGAACTCACAACAAAACCTAAAAGACAAGCTTATCAGTACAAAGGTGCACTTCTTGAGATTGGCATAAAGCTCTTCTTGTCGAAGGGTTTTAAGTACCATCTCAAGATGTGTGAGGTGTTCCGTAGGCACTTACTATAAACAAGTATGTCATCAAATAAACTACCACAAACTTACTGATGTACGCCCTAAGAACTTGGTTCATAAGGCGATGAAGGTGCTTGGGGCATTAGTCAAGCCAAATGGCATGACTGTCCACTCATAGAGCCCTTGCTTTGTCTTGAAAGCAGTCTTCCACTCATCACCTTCCTTCATTCTTACCTGGTGGTATCCACTTTTGAGGTCTATCTTGGAGAAGACCGTGGCTCCACTCAGCTCATCTAGCATGTCATCCAGTCGTGGTATTGGATGCCTATACTTGACTGTGATGTTGTTGATTGCTCGGCAGTCCACGCACATGCGCCAAGTCCCATCCTTCTTGGGCACTAGTAGCACTGGTACAGCACATGGACTGAGGCTCTCTCGAACATATCCTTTCTCCAGGAGCTCCTTGACTTGCTTCTCAAGCTCCTTGACTCCTCTGGACTCATCCGTAGGCTGGCCGGTTGGGCAGGGCTGCTCCGGGCACTAGATCAATCTGGTGTTCTATGCCACGTAAAGGAGGCAAGCCTGCTGGTATCTCCTCTGGAAATACATCCTGGAATTTGTTGAGGAGTGTTGCTACTTCATGAGGTAGCTCTACCTGTCCCTGTTCTATACTCAACACTTCCTTGAAAACCATTAGTAACATTAAATCCTTCGAGGCTAAAGCTCTCCGGACATGACTAGGTTGAATAAGAAAATTAGACTTGACAAGTTTCTTTTCCTTACTCATTTGGAGTTGTAGCTCATGTACTTGGGCAGGTGTAAGAGGAGCTAGGCTGACCTTTCTCTTGTCATGCACGAAGGTGTAGAGATTGGTTCTGCCATCATGCCTGGTCTCTTTGTCAAACTGCCATGGTCTTCCTAGCAGAAGATGGCCAGCTTGCATGGGCACCACGTCGCACGACCTGGTCTTGGTACTTGCCCACACTGAATGGCACAGTGACTTGCTCATGAATCTTGAGCTCCACTTTGTCATCGAGCCATCTCAGTCTATATGGTCGAGGATGCCGTGTCCTCTCTAGACCTAGCTTATCAACCATATGCACTAGCAACGTTAGTGCAAGAACCACCATCTATGATGAGGTTACATACCTTCCCTTGATGGTGCAACGGCTGTGGAAGATGTTCTCCTTTGGATGGTCTCTGAAGGATCCACCATTGCACTGAGGATGCCTAGTGACCAGCACTTCCCCACATCAGGGTACTCAATGTCACCATATTCTCCTTCTGGTTCATAGTCCTCTTCATCTTGGGACTCATATTCTCCTGCCTCCGTAATCAGCATGACTCGGTTGTTTGGGCACTCCTTGAGATGTGTCCACGTCCCCTGCACTTGAAACAAGTTATGTCACGTGATCTTTGAGGGTTAGAAGACTTACCAGGCTCTCTCTGGTCACGGGTGGGTTCAGGAGGCTTGCTCTTGAACCTTGACTCGATCTCTACGCTTTTGCCTTTGTCCACTGTCTTAGGCATGTTGCTTGGTGCCCAAGGTGTCTTAGGCTTGCTGCGGATGTCTTGGCTCTTACGTTTGATGTGCTGTTCAGCTTGCACAGATAGGTGGAACAAGTCCTTGAAGTCTTGTAGATTTGCCTTTCCACCTTGCAGCTGATCCTTTCTTGAGTCCATCCAAGAATTGTGCCATCAATGCTTCTTCATCATCATTGAGCTCCAATCTGTTCCTTAACTCTCGAACTCTTCATAGTACTCTACTGATCTGGTACCCTGCTTAAGAGTAAAAACTGCAAATCTATGAAAGTAAGGTGGAACATACCTTTGTCATGAGGTCTTTCATGTCGACCCATGAGTCTACGGGTCTCATTCTCTTCCTCCTTCTGTCAGATACCTCACGATCCCACCAGATGAGGGCATTGTCCGTGAGTTGTGCTACTGCCATTGAGACTCTCCTAGGTCCTGGTTGGTTGTAGTGATCAAAGATATGATCCATTCTTCTCCCAATCTAGGTAAGCCTCGGGGTCTACTTTTCCTGCAAAAGTTGGAGGAGTTAGTTTAACATCAGGATGAATTACCCGGTTATAGGTGTGTTCATCTCCATCCTCATGACGTCTAGGAGGCATTCTTGGTCTCTGGTGAAGACCATATGGCTCAAAGCCATCATCTTCTGCCTCTGGTTGCCGTGGAGGTCCTCTCGGCCTATGGTGATAGTTATGAGGTTGCGTGTCCTCATCTCCATCTGGCTGGGGTTCCTCCTGTTCGTGTCCTAAGGTACTCAGGACCCTCAGGACGGTCTTGCTCAGCTCTCACGTGCCTTATGGCCTGAATCACTGGTCTCCAGCTCCAACCTCTCGCCATGGATGCGAGTTGTGTTTGGAGTGGTGCCATCATGGGCTCTCTATTTCTTCTCCCATGTGTGCAAAGAAAGAAGACAATTGTGCTCCTAAATTATTAGGAGGGTTTCTTTTATAAGATTGAAAAATGCAAAAAGGAAAATCCTAAGGAAAACAGAAAAAGGAAACTTCTTGACAACTTGCTAGCTGTCCAATTCATTCTTTTAGTTTTTCTTTTTTCTTTTCTTTTTAATTTAACTTTTTTTATTCTAAAAGTTCTAGACCTTGAATGTGCAAGAGCAAAAGTAGGAAAATACCAAAATAAGACCCTGTCTCCTTACCATGTGAGTACTAGAGAGCTAGGACTCTAGGTTCTGGAGTTTGATCAAAATGTTTTTTATTTTTATTTTGCTCGACCTATTCCTAAAATGTCTTGACTTGCTAGAAGCAAAACTAAAAAACTTACCAAAACTAAAACAAGAAACAAAGGTAGGCAAATCTGGGCCAAAATACCAAAATGATACAAGCCTTGATTCAAGGATGTATGGCTGTTTGTAGAAGATTAGGTGAGAAACTCAACCTTAGGCTTCTGGATAGGGGTTTTCTGGTTGGTCGATGGAAGGGTGAAGTGAACCACACGAGGGTGATGAACCTCGTGATAAATCACAAACTTAGAGCTAGGAGGGCTGGTCTCAACTAGGTTCTAAGCACAAGTTCTTGAGAGAAAACTTGGAAAAAGTTCTATCTTTATTAAATCAAAAGGTTGTCGAACTACAATGCTGGAAGGAGCCTTATTAATATGCTCGACAGCTTGACCTTCTAGGGTCGACTCAAAAAGAAAAGGAAAGTTTACAAAAGTGCACAAAAGGAAAAGATACAAAAGTGTATAACCAAAAAGGACCTATTCCTAAAATGTCTTGACTCAAAAATGTAAAACTAGATCCTACCCTGCAAAACAGAAAGAGGCATATATTCGAATTAAACTTACCTTAACTACCTCACGGCCAAGAAATGGAAGGTCCCTTGTGGCATGCACGCCTTGCTCCTAGTCTTCGACTTGGAGTAGGGTTAAAATCTTTGGGCCCTGACTCTCTTGCCACTAAAGCCCAAGTCTCTGATGTTCCTTGTGTTGTTGAGAAGCCTTTGGACTCTTTTGCTCTTCTGGCCCATTGTCCTTAGTCTCTTCCTCTAGGAGCTTGTCGACCCATAAGCTGAATTTGTGGAAGAGTGCCTTGATCTGATTGCTCCTGGAGGTACCACTGGTGTAGATACTTCCTCTAGTGCATGTCCTGGAGCTGGTAGCTCATTTGGTCCGAGTCCTTGTGTAGAAGTAACTGGCTGGATCGGCTGTACCACTGGCCGGAATGTCAGGACCGCCAAGTTGATCCCGGAATTGTCATCCACGAAAATGTTGTGGAAACTTGAAACAAGGTAGTTGTGATACCTAAGACCTGTCCTAAAACCACGTCCTCAAGTATAAGTGAAGCCTTCATATGTCAACTGAGGGCCGGAGGTCTCTTATCGGCAAGGACTTGTGGCCAGTATGGACTGTCCAGGAGCTCCTTGACTTGCTTCTCAAGCTCCTTGACTCCTCTGGACTCATCCGTAGGCTGGCCGGTTGGGCAGGGCTGCAATCTGGTGTTCTATGCCACGTAAAGGAGGCAAGCCTGCTGGTATCTCCTCTGAAATACATCCTGAATTTGTTGAGGAGAGTTGCTACTTGAGGTAGCTCTACCTGTCCCTGTTCTACTCAACACTTCCTTGAAAACCATTAGTAACATTAATCCTTCGAGGCTAAAGCTCTCCGGACATGCTTGGTTGAATAAGAAAGACTTGACAAGTTTCTTTTCCTTACTCATTTGGAGTTGTAGCTCATGTACTTGGGCAGGTGTAAGAGGAGCTAGGCTGACCTTTCTCTTGTCATGCACGAAGGTGTAGAGATTGGTTCGCCATCATGCCTGGTCTCTTTGTCAAACTGCCATGGTCTTCCTAGTAGAAGATGGCCAGCTTGCATGGGCACCACGCACTGGTCTTGGTACTTGCCCACACTGAATGGCAAGTGACTTGCTCATGGATCTTGAGCTCCACTTTGTCATCAAGCCATCTCAGTCTATATGGTCGAGGATGCCTGTCTTCTAGACCTAGCTTATCAACCATATATGCACTAGCAACGTTAGTGCAAGAACCACCATCTATGATGAGGTTACATACCTTTCCCTTGATGGTGCAACGGCTGTGGAAGATGTTCTCCTTTGGATGGTCTCTGAAGGATCCACCATTGCACTGAGGATACGCCTAGTGACCAGCACTTCCCCACATCAGGGTACTCAATGTCACCATTCTCCTTCTGGTTCATAGTCCTCTTCATCTTGGGACTCATATTCTCCTGCCTCCGTAATCAGCATGACGGTTGTTTGGGCACTCCTTGAGATGTGTCCACGTCCCCTGCACTTGAAACAAGTTATGTCACGTGATCTTTGAGGGTTAGAAGACTTACCAGGCTCTCTCTGGTCACGGGTGGGTTCAGGAGGCTTGCTCTTGAACCTTGACTCGATCTCTATGCTTTTGCCTTTGTCCACTGCTTGGGCATGTTGCTTGGTGCCCAAGGTGTCTTAGGCTTGCTGCGGATGTCTTGGCTCTTACGCTTGATGTGCTGTTCAGCTTGCACAGATAGGTGGAACAAGTCTTTGAAGTCATTGTAGATTTGCCTTTCCACCTTGCAGCTGATCCTTTCTTGGAGTCCATCCAAGAATTGCCCCATCAATGCTTCTTCATCATCATTGAGCTCCAATCTGTTCCTTAACCTCTCGAACTCTTCATAGTACTCCTCTACTGATCTGGTACCCTGTTTAAGAGTACGAAAACGTCGTTGCAAATCCCTATGAAAGTAAGGTGGAACATACCTTTGTGCATGAGGTCTTTCATGTCGACCCATGAGTCTACGGGTCTCATTCTCTTCCTCCTTCTGTCAGATACCTCACGATCCCACCAGATGAGGGCATTGTCCGTGAGTTGTGCTACTGCCATTGAGACTCTCCTAGGTCCTGGTTGGTTGTAGTGATCAAAGATATGATCCATTAACTTCTCCCAATCTAGGTAAGCCTCGGGGTCTACTTTTCCTGCAAAAGTTGGAGGAGTTAGTTTAACATCAGGATGAATTACCCGGTTATAGGTGTGTTCATCTCCATCCTCATGACGTCTAGGAGGCATTCTTGGTCTCTGGTGAAGACCATATGGCTCAAAGCCATCATCTTCTGCCTCTGGTTGCCGTGGAGGTCCTCTCGGCCTATGGTGATAGTTATGAGGTTGTGTCCTCATCTCCATCTGGCTGGGGTTCCTCCTGTTCGTGCCGTGTCCTAAGGTACTCAGGACCCTCAGGATGGTCTTGCTCAGCCCTCACGTGCCTTATGGCCTGGAATCTTACTGGTCTCTCCACGCGCTCCAACCTCTCGCCTATGGATGCGAGTTGTGTTTGGAGTGTGGTGAACATGGCCATCATGGCTTCAGCTGCGTCTCTATTCTCTTCTCCCATGGTGTGCTACAAAGAAGAAGATAATTAGGGTGCTCCTAAATTATTAGGAGAGTTTCTTTTTATATGGGATTTGAAAAAAATGCAAAAAGGAAAATCCTAAGGAAAGGAAATTCGAAAAAAGGTAACTTCCTAGACAACTTGTGCTAGCTGTCCAATTCGAATTCTTTTAGTATCTTTTCTATTTTCTTTTCTTTTCTTTTAATTAAACTTAAAAATAAAGGAAATATGACTTAAACAAAAAGGAAAACGTGAATGCAATGCAAAAAGTGAATCTAAACCCTAGTGATACACGTAGGAGGCTAGATGCACTCGGTTTGGAGTTTGAGGTTATTTTTTTGATTTTTCTTGAATGCGACTTAAACTAATGCAAGAACTACAAAACAAAACAAGCAAAAGGATAGAAACAACCTGGTTTAGGAGCTTTAAGCTCTGATACCAAAATGATACAAGCCTTGATTCAAGGATGTATGCGTGGGCTGTTTGTAGAAGATTAGGTGAGAAACTCAACCTTAGGCTTCTGGATAGGGGTTTTCTGGTTGGTAAACGATGGAAGGGTGAAGTGAACCACACGAGGGTGATGAACCTCGTGATAAATCACAAACTTAGAGCTAGGAGGGCTGGTCTCAACTAGGTTCTAAGCGCACAAGATTCTTAGAGAAAACTTGTAGGAAAAAGTTCTACTTTATTAATAATCAAAAAGGTTGTCGAACTACAATGCTGGAAGGAGCCTTATTAATATGCTCGACAGCTTGACCTTCTAGGGTCGACTCAAATAAGAAAAGGAAAGTTTACAAAAGTGCACAAAGGAAAAGATACAAAAGTGTATAATCGAAAAAGGACCTATTCCTAAAATGTTTTTGACTCAAAATGTAAATATTCTAGATCCTACCCTGCAAAACAGAAAGAGGCAAATATTCTTATTGAAAACTTACCTTAACTTACCTCATGGCCAAGAAATGGAAGGTGGCCGTCCTTGTGGCATGCACGCGCCTTGCTCCTAGTCTTCGACTTGGAGTAGGGTTAAAAACCTTTGGGCCCTGACCTCTCTTGCCACTAAAGCCCAAGTCTCTGATGTTCCTTGTGTTGTTGAGAAGCCTTTGGACTCTAATTTGCTCTTCTGGCCCATTGTCCTTAGCTGCTCTTCCTCTAGAAGCTTGTCGACCCATAAGCTGAATTTGTGGAAGAGTGCTCTTGATCTGCTTCTTGTCATTGCTCCTGGAGGTACCAGTGGTGTAGATACTTCCTCTAAGTGCATGTCCTGGAGCTGGTAGCTCATTTGGTCCGAGTCCTCTTGTGTAGAAGTGGAAGTGTGCGTGTACTCGGCTGGATGGCCTGTACCGGCTGGATTGTGCGCGGTACTGGCCGGAATGACTTCAGGACCGGCCAAGTTGATCCCGGAGTCGGCGGTGTCATCAGGGGGACCGGCGGTGTCATTCACGTCCCCACCAAGTGTGCCGGAAGCTTGGGCCTCTCCGCCGGCGATGTTGACCGGTCTGGTCCTATAGGTCGAGGGTCCGGCGGTACTGTCTGGTCCGGCAGGCGCGCCAGATGGTCCTGCTGTCTCGGGCAAGCTTCCTGGTCGGCCAGTCTGGTCTCCTGGCTGGATGTACGACCTGATGTCCTCATCAAGTTGGGAAGCTGATCTACCTCACCCTCACACGACCAGACTTGTGTTTTGCTGTGAATCAAGTAAGTCAACATATGCAAAAGCCTACTGTATATCATTGGAGCATGGTAGAAAGGATCCTTAGATACATCAAAGGATCTCCTGGTCAAGGTATATGGATGGGCAAGAATGGGAACACTGAGATTGTCGGGTATTGTGATGCGGATTGGGCTGGTGATAGGGTGGATAGGAAATCAACCATTGGGTATTGCACCTTCGTTGGTGGGAACTTAGTCACTTGGAAGACTAAGAAGCAGAAGGTGGTATCATGTTCTAGTGCTGAAGCAGAATATAGGGCTATGAGGAAGCTGACAAATGAAGTAACTTGGCTCAAAGCACTCTTGAAAGATTTCGGTATTGCACAACTAGGGCCAATTACCTTCCATTGTGATAATCAGGCAGCCATTCACATAGCTTCAAACTCAGTGTTTCACGAAAGGACCAAGCACATAGAGATCGACTGCCATAAGGTTAGGGAGAAAGTTCAAGATGGAACCATTCTGCCATGTTATACAAGGAGTGAAGACCAACTAGCTGACATCTTCACAAAGGCAGCAAGTCTCAAAGTTTGCAAGAACATCTTTAGCAAACTTGGGCTTGTTGATTTATCATACCCATGATCAAAGGTCTCCTAATCCAAGAGCAACACACTCTTTTTCCCTTATTAAGGTTTTGTCCCAAGTGGTTTTCCTTAATAAGGTTTTTAATGAGGTGTTACCTTGGGTTCCCAAGCTTAAGACTTTAGGGTGATTCCAAAGTCTTTAGCTTGAGGGGGAGTATTGACATAGAAAAATCAAATAAGACCTATCTTGACCCACAAGGCAAGTGTGAGCACGAAAATTCAGTTTGAATAACAAGGGAAATGAAAAAGGATGGGTTATTATTAACCACATGGTTGAAATGGTTAAATAGCTACCTTGGGAAAAGAATCAAGGTGAAAAAGTCATGTCCATGCTGCACACAGTCTTGGCAACCACACCAAACAGTCATGCCCATGCTGCACACAGTCTTGGCAACCACACCAAACAGTCATGCCCATGCTGTCTCCTCTCTTCTCATTGGTTGTTGACAGGCTCCTCCTCTCTTCAAACTCATCCACAAGTTTGAATTCGTTTTCTTTTGTGTTCACATTGTAAATCCTCTATAAAAGGGCTGTAAAGACTCAATGTATAATATACTCTTAGGAGATTCTTCTCCATAAGTCTAAGTCATTTCTCATTTTCTCATACTTCTTTTTGAGTTTTCAGATTCAATTCTTCACATTTCTCCTCTATAATCTCAATATTCTTACACACCCTCACGGGTTGTATCTCCCACTGCCCATATCTACACATCCATGGGTGGACATCTCAATGGACTTCGTTCTAGGTCTGCCCAAGATCAACCACAAGGATGCAATCTTTGTAGTGGTGGACAGACTCTCCAAGAAGGCATACTTCATTCCGTGTGCCAATGTCAATGATGTCACGCAAACAGCCGAGCTATTTTTCAAGGAGATAGTACGGCTTCATGGAGTGCCAACGACCATCGTGTCAGACAGGGACACCAAGTTCCTCAGCTATTTCTGGAGGACCCCTTGGAGAAAGCTAGGCACGAAGCTACTCTTCTCTACCACCTGCCATCCTCAAACCGATGGCCAAACTGAAGTTCAACCGGACACTATCAACTCTTCTCAGGACTACACTAGGGAAGACCCTCAAGACTTGGGTGGAGTGCCTACCATTCATAGAGTTTGCTTAGAACCGAGCCATGCACTCAGCAACCAAGAAGACACCCTTTGAAGTAGTATACGGCTTCAACCCTCTCACCCCATTGGAGCAAACGCCACTACCACCAGCAGAAATGACCAACCTCAACGGAGCATCTAAGGCAGAGTTCATAAGGAAGTTACACTAGAAGGTAGCAGAGAACTTGGAAAAGAGGACCGGGCAGTACGTGACTCATGCTAACAAGGGAAGAAAGGAGGTGATTTTTCAACCAGGCGATTGGGTGTGGCTACACCTACGACAGGAGAGGTTCCCCAACCTAAGGAGTTCCAAGCTAGCACCAAGAGGAGATGGACCATTCAGAGTGCTGGAGAGGATCAACAACAACGCCTACCGGATCAAGCTCCCAGGTGACTTTAATGTGTCCAACACGTTTAACGTAACTGACTTACCCCTTTCCATGCAGATGAACTAGTTTTGAGGTCAAAACCTACTGAAGAGGGAGGGGATGATGGGGACATCAGATCGTATGGCCGGCCAGGAGACCAGAATGGCCGACCAGGAAGCTTGCCCGAGACAGCCGGGGCATTTGGCACGTCTGCCGGCCCAAGCGGTACCGCCGGACCCTCGACTAACAGGACCGGACCGATCAGCATTGCCGGCAGAGAGGCCCAAACCTCCAGTACAATTGGTGGCGACGTGGATGACACCGCCGGTCCCCTTGGTGATGCCGCCGACTCCGGGATCAATTTGGCCGGTCCAGAAGGCATTCCATCCAGCACCTCGCAAAGTCCAGCCGGTACAGCCGATCCAGCCGAGTACACGAGCATTTCAGCATCTACACAAGGAGACTCGGACCAGATAAGCTACTAGCTTCAAGAAATGCATCTAGAGGAAGTCTCTACACCAGTGGTGACACCAGGAGAAATGACAAGGAGCAGATCAAGAGCACTCTTCCACAAGTTCAGCTTATGGGTCGACAAGCTCCTAGAGGAAGATCGACTAAGGACAGTGAGCCAGAAGTGCAAAGAAGAGTCCAAAGGCTTCTCAAAAATGCAAGGGACTTCAGAGACTTGGGTTTTAGTGGCAAGAGAGGTCAGGGCCCAAAGATTCCTAACCCTACTCCAAGTCGAAGACTAGGAGCAAGGTGCGTGCATGCCACAAGAACGGCCACCTTCCATTTTTGGGCCGTGAGGTAAGAAAGGTAAGTTTTCAATTTGGATATTTGCCTCTTTCTGTTTTTCAGGGTAGGATTTAGATTCTTTACATTTTTGAGTCAAAGACATTTTAGGAATAGGTCCTTTTTCGGTTATGCACTTTTGTATATTTTTCATTTGTGCACTTTTGTAATCTTTCCTCTTCTTTCTTTGAGTCGACCCTAGAAGGTCAAGCTGTTGAGCATATTAATAAGGCTCCTTCCAGCATGTAGTTCGACAACCTTTTTGATATTAATAAAGTAGAACTTTCTTCCAACAAGCTTTCTCTCAAAAGAGACTTGTGCGCTTAGAATCTAGTCGAGACCAGCCCTCCTAGCTCTAAGTTTGTGATTTATCACGAGGTTCATCCCCCCCTCGTGTGGTTCACCTCACCCTTCCATCCAATACCAAACCAAAAACCCCTATCCAAGAAGTCTAAGGTTGAGTTTCTCACCTAAGCTTCTCCAAACAGCCAACGCGCATATAAGCCTTGAATCGAGGCTTGTATCAGTTACCAATATACCGGTGGTTCATCAAAAGTTTTGATCACTCGCTGAGGCCTTTTTCTTTATGTGGCCAAGACTCCATGCATCCTGTGACAGGGACACCAGCTCTTCAGCTTCATTTCAGACCCTTTGGAGGAAGCTAGGCATGGCTGTCTTTTCTCTGGTACCTGCATCCTCAAACCCGTAATGTCCTGAAGTAATCTTAGACATTGTCAACTCTTCTCAGGACTACATGAACCACAAGACTTGGGTAGGTGTGCCATTCATAGAGATACAACCAGAACTCAGTTAGTTAAAGAAGACCCCTTTGAAGTGACCTCGGCTATAACTTGCATTGGTGCCAAAAATTGAAATAACATCCAAGTTAGGAAGATACACAAGAAAATATTTCTAATACTTAGAACACACTATCTAGTATACTGACCCACTCTCGTGGTAACAACCTATTAACTAGCATATAAACTACAAGTATTTTGAATAAAAATCTATCGACTATAGTGATCATTGGGTTCGATTCTAATCTACTCTACCTATCGCCTTAGATATCAACTCTCGTTGTCTAAGATGCAATAAGGATGTTCAGCCATACCTACACATTCTGTCTACATTTATCAGGAGCAAACATCATCGATCTAAGCATTAATTAGCTACTTCAGTCCCTAGCATTAAGCACACCCTAGCATTAAGCACACTCTAAACAATAGGGATTTGTCATCTAATCGACCTAAACAACCCAAATTCAATATCAAATTCCCATAATCTACCTTTCCCATAATCTACCTTACCCACAATCCACACAGAAAACTACTCAAACATATTCAAATAAATAGCAAGCATAATGAAATAAAAGAAATGAAACATAAGAGATGAGATAGGGTCAAAAAAATCTTTCACTAGAAACCAAGAGTGTAAGAACAAAATTTGGAAAGCAATCTCTCATCTATCTAAAAATGGCCAGAGCAAAAACGAAAAGAAAACTTGAATGAAACTTAGGTTTAAAGTGTTTAAGAAGGATTTATATAGTATCATTAACAAATAGGTTTAATACCGCGATAAACCGGTTAACTAAAAATAAGTTTAGAACACTTTGGGCTCGGGATGGCCCGAGATTGGCCACATGAGATCGGACATATGGCTGATCTCGTGATGGGTAGTGAGTTTGCGCAGGTTGTCTTGAGATTGGTCATGGTGAGATTGGCCTGATGGCCGATCACGTGATGGCCAGGAGTTGGCTCGGGTTGTCTTGAGATTGGCCAAACTAAGATTGGCCTGATGACCGATCTCGTGTTGGGCTGGATGTTGACTTGATATTGGCCAGGCTGAGATCGGCCTAATGGTCGATCTCGTGATGGACTGACTTGGCTAGTTTTTTTCGATTGATCTCATCTAACTTTCTGCTTTACCTGAAATGCCGAGAAGGTATGCAAGATACAAAAATTCATGGGCTACCTATATGATGCAATGTCAAATACAAATGAATGTGAATAGATGGATATAATGCCTAGAATGCTAATGAAGACAAGAAAACGATGGTGAAATGCATGATGAAACAATGCAAAAACCGTGGTTATAAAGTCTTTCCCTAAAATCAGAATTAACAGGTGCCTTAAAACCGCTGCGCTTTACCTCTCTTTTGATTTCTTCTGGTAATACTCTCCTTTAACCGTCGTCAAAATTGATTTTGTGAATGACTCTCTGAAGAGCGGGTTTCTGACAAACTTTTCGTCTTGTGCTTAGATCCGCTCTCTTGATCTAGTTTAAAAATGGAGTACAACGATGTCGTACATCGTTTTGGTTAATATTCATTCAAAAAAGATTTTGACAAAACGAAATCATTTTCGAATATGGATCCACGTGGCATCTACGTTGCATCTACTTCATACCATTTAACAAAGTAACAAACGGAAACTGTTTGTTTGGTGGAATCGGCCCCATTATAAATATTCATGAATTAAATTCAAAAATAAATGAAGTATATGCAACAACTGGCATGAATTAATTTCGTGTATATACATTTCCATAGTCACAAGTTTATGGTGGAATTGGCCTTTTTCCAATTAAGATAGGAGCTTTTAACTCTTATACCAAATGATGTAAGGTTGAATACTAATCTCAGAAGCGGTACGATCGTGATTCGCAATACCGAAAATCTTTCACTACAAGAAAATGTAAGATTTTCTGACCGAATTTCTGATAGATAACTGACGACTTACCAATGGATACGACACCGTCAGGAAGACATTGGAAACCTGTTGGAGATTCCTAATGACTTAAACGTCATCGGGAACTCAATGGAATTACCCGTCGACTTTCCGACGAATTCCCGATGGAGCCATATCCATCGCCTTACCATCCGTATTCCGTAAGAAATTTCCGATGACTTCAGTGCTGTCAAAAATTCCCGATGACTTTCTAAAGGAGTAAAAATTTTCGGTGTTCGTCGGTAATTCTTCAGGATGTCGTCGATATACTGTTGCTTGACCAATTCCACGTAAATTTAGAGTTTATTGAATAAATTTGTATGGTCGTTGGAAATCCATCGGTATCAATCCGATTTTCCAATGACTTTCTAACGGAACCAAATTTTCCTCCGTCTGTCGAAAATCTGTCAAGAATCCATTGGTAAACGGTTGGTTGACCAATTCAATATAACTAAATGTCATCAGTAATCCATCGGAGATCGTCAAAAATCCATCAAAAACCATCGGAGATTGTCAGAAATCCATCGGAGAGGTCATCAAAATCTGTTTTGATGTTATCAGTATATCCGATTACTCTTAAGAATTTCTAAAAAATGTTTTAAAAATTCGTGACAGTCATTGTAATTTCAATTATAAATTGCTCTCCTCCTTCACAATTTCACCAAAACAAAAATCTTAACAAATGTCTTCTTCAAATTCTTATGATAATTTTCCATCGTGGATATAATAACCTCTGTATGATTCAACGACGAGGGAATTGACGGATGAATTTTGGCAAGGTGTGGAGGAGTTCAAGAAAAATGCATCAAACAATAGCATGACATCAAAATATGGTAAAATGTATTGTCCATGTATGAAATGTTAGAATCATAGATTAATATCTCTTAGAGGTAAACATTTTTATAGGACTGGTTTTATGCTGGGTTACAAAATTCGGTATTAACATGGTGAAACTGATGCAGCGATGCAATATTATGGTAGCACTTAAAAAAGGTTAGATAATACTAATGTTAGAGTAGAGAAGCTCACATCAGAAGCTGATATAAATGCAAGTATTATACAGATGGTGAATGATGCGTTTCGTGAACACATAACATCATACATTGAAGATGGAAGTAGAATACATGAACCTAATTTGAAAGCCCAATGCATTGAAACAACCATTGTATAAAGGATGTAGAGATGGATTATCACCTTTATCGGTTGCAAGCAGGTTGATGACGGATTTTAACTTGGCTGAAGATTATGTGAATGCGATAGCTGATTTTGTCATAGATATATTACCTGAAGATAATATTACACATGCTTCATATTACGAGGTTCAAAAACTTGTAGCTTGTCTTGGATTTCCATATCAGATGATCGATGTGTCTATTGACAATTGTATGATGTATTGGAGAAATGATGAAAACCGCATGAAGTGTCGATTTTGTCACAAACCTCGATTTCAAGAAACAAGCCGTAAAGTACCTATTACGTATAAACGGATGTGGTAGTTGCAATTAACAGAGAGGTTAAAGAGGTTATATCAATATGAACACACGACACATCCTATGAGATGACATGCAAAACATAACTCAAATGGAGAAATTGTGGATCCCTCGGATGCGGAAGCACGGAACGTTTTCATGAGGTGTATCCTAGTTTTCAATATGAGCCTAGGAACATATACTTCGAGTTATCTACAAATGGATTCAACCCTTTTGGAAAGCATGAGAGGCAATATTCGTTGTGGCCAATTATCGTAATACCTTATAATTTGCCTCTATCGTTGTACATGAAACGAGAGTTTTTATTTCTAACAATTCTCGTCCTCGGTCCGGAGCATCCTAAGCGATCGCTTGATATTTTCTTGCGGTCACTAATTCATGAGTTGAAAATGTTGTGGGAAGATGGTGTAGAAGCATTCGATGTTTCCACCCTACAGAACTTCTTGATGCGAGCAATACGTATGTGGACCATAAGTGATTTTCTAGCATATGGTATATTATCAGGATGGCCAATGCATGGAATGTTAGCATGCCCATATTGCCAAGATAATACTGATGCGTTCCAACTGAAAAACGGACAAAAAACTAGTTGGTTCGATTGTCATCGACGATTTCTACCACAAGATCTTCCATATCGTCGGAGCATGACATTGTTTAGAAAATACTACAAAAAAATGATGGTCAACCTCCTATGCTAAACGGAAATTATATGATGACTCAACTTAGAGATTTTGGTGCTGAGAGTACGGCTTCATGTGAAGATAACGAACATTACCCTATTGATGGTTGTGGCGAAGACCTTAATTGGCTCAAGAACAATATATTTTGGGATTTACCATATTGGAAGGACCATCTGCTGCATCAGACATTGAGAAGAATTTTTTCGACAACATAATAATTACCGTTCTAAATGTGAAAGTAAAAACGAAAGATAATTTGAAAATTAGATTAGATTAGCTGGATATTTTTTTCTTGGAAGGAGCTACATGTAATGTCAAATAAAAAATCATTGTCTCTCGCATTCTGGTTGGATGCACATGCAAAAGACGAGTTCTTTGAATGAATTAAGCATAGTGTCAAATTTCTTGACAGATACGCATCTAGTTTTTGTAATTGTGTCGATACCGTAGAAAGCAATTTTTCAGGTATGAAAAGTCATGATTGTCATGCAAAGATTTTTTCCGTTTGTCTTTAGCGATCCTTTACCTAAAAACGTCTACAGAGAAATTACAGGTACGTTTACATTATTTTATATATATAATCGTATTTGTTATCTATCATTATATGATATTAACTTTTTCATTATGCAGAGATTGATTCTTTTTTCGAGATTTATGTACAAGATCACTTACCGCAGCCGATATCCGAAATTTGGAAGAAAAAGTACCAGCTCTCATTTGCAATCTCGAGAAAATATTTTTACCAGCGTTTTTTGATGCTATGGAACATCTTCCTATTCACCTCCCTAGAGAAGCATCGCTTGGTGGACCTATTCAGTACCTACGAATGTATCCTTTTGAGATATATATGTTTCAGCTAAATAAAAAAGTCAAAAATCTTGCTAGAGTTAAAGGTTTCAATCGCACAAAGTATTAATGAAGAAACGTCAAACTTTGTTTGCTACTATTTTCCATTACAAGTCCAAACCAAATGTTGAAGACCTGCACGACATGATGATGGAGGAAAAAACCAAGATATCTAGTGTATGTGGCAGAATTATTTGCACAAATTAGACGTTTAAGTGGAAAAAAGAAGACGCGAGGAGGAATACAATCACTTGCATATGTATATTTTGAAAAATTGCGATAACGTTTTGGAATATGAAATTTTTATTCAATTCGTAATTTTTGTAATTATTATTATAATATATTTTTTATTATTTTGTTTATAATTCAAAGGATATACATAGATCAAATACGTGTCCATTATCCAACTACATAGATCATGAGTTTGGTCAAAATTAAATAGAGCGAATTTGCAAAAAGGTTACACATTTACGTCATTGATATCATAATTATGTAATTTTCAATAACAATTTTTTATTTATATATAACTATATAGTTTACTACATTCAATTATTTTGCAAGTTACTACGGATCCTTCTAGGGGGGGATAACGTTTCTCGCGTGGTTAGTTGAGTTGGTGAGTGATCCTAATTTTTTTGCAAAATCTTATCCAATGTACCGTACTCGTGGATATGCTTTTAAGAGTCATAGCAAAAGAAACTCACAAAAAACTTGTAATTATAGTATATCATCTCAATCTGGTAAATTTATATACTACGATTTTCTTCGTGAAATATTAGAAGGTCACTATCTAGGAATGATTGTTTTGAGGTGTATTGTGTTCTACTCTGACTGGTATGATCCTGTCATGGGTCAAAATCAAGATGAATTCAGTGTTACATCTGTCCATTCTCGTAAACGAATTCAAAATATGATCCTTTTATACTTTCATCACAAGTGGATCAGGTTTGTTACATTTGATATCCTCGTGTGAGGAACAAACAAGATCCTTAGATTACAGTGACGTCAATAAACCCTAGAAGAATGGTATGATGTGTTTCCGATCAAGACCTTATACATCAAAACGCAATTGGGAACTTAGATTCCATCAAAACTTCTCTTGAAGTTAACCTTGTTGTTGATTACAACACAGACGGAGATACTACATATTTAAAAATTTAGAAGAAGAGATTGGCAAGTTTGACGATGAAAATTTAGCTACTTCAAAATATTTATCAGATTCAAATTAAATTTGTGATATATATTTTCCAATTTTTATGATAATTTAATTTTGGGTGTATTGGTGTTGAAAAGTGATAACGCTAGATACAACTTTCTTGATTGAAAAGAATTTATATTGCAATACTAGATGGATTCAGGGCAGATTCTAGAATTCTACCGGTTCTCTGTCAGAATAAACCGATAGATAGATATTAAGGTACGACAATGTTCGTTGAGAATCCTTGTGGAATTTCCGCTTGTTTCCCGACGGGTCGGAAACATCCGACAGGACTCCGTCGGCAATTCCAGACGGATTCCCAATGATATAGGGTATTGTAATTTATAAATTTTTAATCTTAAATTTGTAATTTTAATTTTTTAGTTTATTTTACAAATCCTAAATTTGTAATATATTAAAATATTGAAAAAACTTTATTTTATAAACCAGTGAATAACAAGATTTCATAATCATAATTTTTTAATATATCACTAGTAGCAAAGACGTGGTGATTCGTCGAGTTCCAGTTTTTTGCCAACTCAAGCTCCAGAATCTTGAAATGATGTTTTTTGACCGATGACTACTGAAGAGTTAGTTCAACAGCTTTGTCGTGCAATTCGACATGGTATAATAGTTTAAGTTGATCTATAAATATATATGTATATATATATATATATTCAAATAATTAGTCTTAATTTTATTATAATTAAAATTCGTAGGCTTGGTATATCAAATCTATATTAAATATACTTCATTCCTTTTTGAACAAACCATATACAAAATTTAGAGATATTCCGTATGAAAAACATCAAATATGGTTCAGAAATATTACAGTACGTTTAAATTTGGTTAATTTATTTTTAAATATGTAATTATTCTAAATATATTTTGGTTATATATAAATATATTCTGCATCAACAATTTATGTGAGATCCCATTAACACAAAGTTGATGGAAGAAACGTTTGAAAAAGAGGCTATGGTGAAATTTTCCCGTCACATGAACGAGTGAAAACAAAAGTGGAAAAAGGAAAAAGATAAACCAAGAGCGTTGAATGAGTCGGTTTAAAACGAATTTATTCGTTATTGGGAATCCTCTAGCACCGATGTTATCTGGAAAACTAACTTGAGAAGCCGGAAGAGCGATCGAGGAGGCAAAAGAATTTACATTCACAATGTTGTATCGACTAGTTGTCTGAAACGAGTCCACCAATTGGTAAATTTTATTACTAAATTATTTTTATTTATTATTTTTTTTTAAAAAAATTTAATACTAGTTTAGTATTTTTTATTTTTTACACGCAAGAATTTGGAATGCTAACTTCTCAAGAATGTGCACACCAACAAAAAAATTGGTCTCATTTAAGATGGTTTCGTCGATAATAACATTGGAAAGGTGAAAAAGAAAAAGGTGATATCTTGTTCCAACAGTATCAAACTAGTTCTTCCTATTCTGTCGAATTGTCTCAATCCGAAATTAACCGTTTGATTTTTAATATAAGTTTTATTTACATTTTTTATTTTTAAATTTAATTTTATAATGTTCTAATATGTTATAAAAATGTTTTGCAAGATGTCCCATTCTTCAAGGATCGTCATAGAGGATTCGGTAGAGTTACGGATACTGGTGATGCAACATTTTTGGCTGCATTGAACATCAATGACGAGTTCGTCCAGACGAACACCGAGTTTAAGGAAACAATTTCAGCCATGCAGATATATATGACTATAATGAAGTGTAAGATGGATTATATGAAATCCAATTTCCTGGATATGCCGGATTAATTTTCTCTTTCTCTTCTGATGTAATTTCAAACTATTAAAATATTTAATCAAAATTTAAATATTATATTTATATTAAATGTTATTTTATTTTTATTTTAAATACTATTTTGAATTTTTTATAATTAAATATTAAAATTCTGTAAATAAGTAAATTAAATTTTGTAAATATTAAAATATTATGTTATTAAATTAAAATTTAATAATAATAATTTTTTTATTATAAATAAGGTCATCGAAAATCCATCAGGATGACCGATGGACATAATCATCGGCAATTCGTCAGTACGTATTTCCGACGAAATATGTCATCGAAAAGTTTTGACATCTTTTTGAAAACTTCGATGATCATCCGTAGTCCGCCGGAATTATCCGACGAACATAACTCCGTTGGGACTTTTCAATGGTCATAGTTCATCACATGACTGTCGGTAATTTCCCGATGGAAGATGGTCATCGATATTCCGTCGGGCATTTCTTGACGGATGGAGTCATCCATTATCCATCAGAAAATTCTGACATAATGCAGTCATCGCATATCCGTCTGTACTTACCGACTGATATATCCCATCGCCTATCTGTCAGGGATGACCAACGAATTCATGGAAATTGGTTTCCGACGAAATAGTTCCGATGGACGGAATCCATTGGAAATACATTGGAAACACGTGTTTCCAACGATTACTATCGTCGGGAATTAGTTGTTTTGTTGTAGTATTTCTTGGCTTAAGCGGGCAAGAAAACTAAAAGGTGGGGATTTAGACCAAATCACACGATCAAAGGGTGAACCAAGGGTGTTTGAATCTCTCAAACTATCTTGGCCGTGACTTCAATAGAAAGGAAGTGAATCACACATTTAGTTTCTAATTAACATGAAAAAGGTCAAAGACAAGGTTTTGAAGAAAATAATTTGTATTCAACTTATTAATTTAATGAAGTTTTTCTGAGCTTTAGAGTGCTCTTGAAAACGATCCTAAAGTGTAAAAAAAGAAAAATAAATCGTACATTTAAAGTATATGGTTGTTTGACATTAATGACTTGTTTGGCTAGCATGGAAGTGTAGATGATTTTATCTTGAGAGCTTATGGGAAAATGTAAGGTGTCTACGTACATCCTGGATGTTTTGAAAAGTCTTTAATATGTGCCCAAGTTGAAAAGACTAGAGTGTCGCATTCTGAACACATTAAGTACACTTGAGACCATATATGACAAGTATTGGAGAAGAGACATCCGCATAATGTTATGGTAGCTGGTGCATGACAGGTTGATTTTTGCCTTAATAATCTCTCCTGGATGCCATGTTTTGGATTGCAAATGATTAAATCGGTTGGTCTAAGAGCGTGAATATTGAAGATTTTTCCCAGATGAATTGCCTTGGGATTAGGTCGATTCTGAAACACACTGCCGTTGTTGAGGATCGATCGTTTTTGTTGTTAGGTTGATTGATCTCGATGAATCTGTATCCAAATTAGCTGCTTCTTCTAAATAAATTCTTCATCAACTGCATTTCTAATATCGCCAAACGCCGTCATTTCACTACCCTGATTCCTCATATTTGTATCAGCTGTTCTTGGGGGAGCTCTTGGTGCCGTTTTAGCAGTTGTTGGGACTTGAGCAACCTGCACATCAAGTTTCTTCACATGCGTAGACAATGCCTCAAACTTGCCATTCAGATATGTGTACATACTGTCAACCTTATCGTTGATGTCCTAGGTATTCTTCTGTTGTCTTTCCAGAAGTTGTTGGAACAACAGCTCAATTTTCCTATCAGAAGGAGCTAGAGAAGCAACTGGTGCTTGATAAGTGTTTTGGAAACCCCTGTTGAAGCTGATGTTTTGCCCTCTATTTGAGAATTGCTCACGAAAACCATTTTGATACCCTTTTTTTGTTGGAAACTTTGCTTAGGAGGTAGCCCTGATCTTGGGGGTTCTCAACATTTTTCCTCCTGTAGGACAAATTTGGGTGGTTCATATAGTTTTTGTTGAACGAATTTCCATGGAACTGTTGCCCTTTTCCGACGTAGCTTACCTCAACCTGATCCATGTCATAGCCCATGTCTCCTGCAAACGCATCAATCTCCTCAACCTCATCGAAAAATTGACTAATTTCAGTCGCTCCCTCTTCAATATCATGTCCATCTTTGCACTCAACTCTTCTATCCTCAGCGATTCCATGCTAGTGACATTCCTCTGCCTTCTGTCAAACTCTTGACAGTGGGTGCCAATACGAGTAGAGAGGTTGTTGATACAAGCATAAGCCTCATCAACCTGTCTGGTCATAAAATATCCATAGCTGGTATTACCCAATACCATCTAAAATTTTTCCTCGATACCGTGGTAAAAGGTGCTCAAGAGATTTGACTCATTGAATCCATGTTGAGGAAGGTTCTTTATATACTCTCTGAATCTCTCCCATGTTTCATAGAAACCAACTTGCTGAAATTTTGAGATCTTGTTCATCAGAAGGTTGGACCTAGACTTGGTAAAAAAGTGGTTTAGGAATACAAATTTTGCTTCATCCCAAATGGTCAGATATCCTGGAGCTAATTGTTTCAATCAACGAATTACCTTGTCAGCCAGATAAAATTTTAAGAGAATGCACATCAAATAGTCAGGTGGCACTCCATTCGCCATGATCGTTGATAGCTCTAGTATTACCCTAGAAAAATCCATGCAAGTGCACATGATCGCAGTTATAGTATAAAGGGTTATTGTATTCCTGGAGACCTAATATTGTACGAAAAACTTTGAAAATAAATTAAGTTAAGCAAGTAAATATAATGACAAATGAAAATATTAAGAAAATCAAATGGAAAATTTGTTGAAAACGAAGTTTAATTTTTTGAGACAAACGTTAGGCCTTGAGAAATTCTTGGATAAATCCAAATTGCAGACTAGAAAATCGTTAGGATTTTAAGGAAGAACCGTTTTCAAACTCGAAACACAATTGCAAATCAATCAACTTTTGTTACGGAGATTATCTATATCTAAACATTATAATTCCAAATTTCTTTATAAATCCAATCCATCTAGGCATGTATTAAAATTCAGGTTCGATTGTTCACAAAATGTCTAAGCCAAATTTCCTTACACCTAGGTAATTTTCTCATCTAAGATAGGTCAAAAAGATTAATAATACTTTTGTATCTATCGATTAACCTAAATTCTAAATTCTAGGTGATCAAACTAGAATAAGTGTTAGAACAATCTAGATGAAAAACTTTGTGATTATCCTAGCAATCCATCTAATCTAACAAACAAACTACTCTCATATATGGGGATTGAAACAAACATTATAAATGGAAAAGAATGCATAATAAAAACTAATAAAAGATATAAAAGAGTATGAATTCTTCTCTGAAATAAACACAGTCTTTGAAAGGTCTCCCCAAAAGCCCTAAAATAAATCTTTCTCCGAGTGTCCAAGTAAAAAAACCTTATTATGCCTGATAGTTAAAAGAGAACTATTTATAGTCTTAAACACGAATTAGGGCAATTGAAATTTCTTAATAAATCTGGGCCAAAGATGCAATATCAAAAGACTTTGATCGCAAGTGGTCTCTATAGACACTAGACGTGGTGTCGATCGACACTAGTGTAAAATCTAGAGAAAAATTCTGTTTCATACGTCCTAGTTTCCTCTTTGTTTAGTTTAACTCCAAAATGCCTGGATTATTCTAAATCATCCAAACTCGTGCAAAATCTGCAGAGACTTAATTCGAAAACACTAAAATAACTTGATAAAATGACATATATCATAGTTAAAAACCAGACCCATGATACATTAACTCTCCCACACTTAGCATTTGCTTGTCCTCAAGCAAACAAATAACTATATCCGTGGAAGAGGTTTGAAAACTCAGAAACTCACCTTCTCGTTAGAACACTATGATGACATCTTAACTTATAATCCACATGATGCAAAACCAATGTAAATCAAACAACCGTGAACTTCTTCGTCGACAATTCCAGTTTCCCATATTGAATCCACAATTTCTCAACATTGGCCATAAGCCTTCATTGCTGGGTCTCATCTATGATCTCAATGCCAAAAAACTTCTAGACTCATTCCGGTACAATACGATAACAAACCAACTATACAATCTTTTTGGTACTCTTTCTCTCTCCTAGACGTATTGTTTCTTGTTCTTTTTTTCTCTTTCCTTTTTTTTGTGAAAAGTGTAGGTGAATAATGGTATTATGGAAAACTTTTCTAACCTCGATTCCAACCTTTGTGTGATCATTTCTTTCAAAGTAAAATAATGAGATCCCAAGAAATTTTTCTATCCCTTTACTTAAAATAAAATCATTTCTTCTTTTCCATTTTTTTTATTTCAAATCAGGGAGAGGGGTACCATCTTTTTGATCTCACAGGTTGCGTTTGTCAGGTATGTACAAAGACTCAAGCCCTATAAACACAAGTCACATAGATGAGGTAAAAGGAAAAGTGTAGCAATTAGCTCGGGTTTTGTGGATTCTTCTAGAAATATGGACGTATCTAGTTAATTGGCTAGCCCTTGCATATTCATTAGTCAGATCTAGACTGTTATGCAACAATGGTCACTCATATGAAATAGTCAACACAATAAAGCAAGACAAAGAATGCATTTTCAATAGATTGTGACTCAACACTACAAGAAAACAACGACTTTGCGATCACAGAAGGTACTCAAAAAATCTTCGTCGCAAAATTATTTAGTCATAAATCAATCCCACTTTAGCGAGTTATTTGCAACCACGGTAATAATGGTACAATTTGCTACTGATTTGCGACCAAACATTGGTGACTGTATTTGCGACTACTTTGTGACTGGATTTCATTAACAACTTTTGCCACTACTTTGCAACTACATATGTGGTTGCAAAAGCCGTAGTCACAAATCAGTAACGAAAGTTTGTGACTGATTTGCGACTACGTAATACATTTAATCGCAAATCAGTCACAAATAATTGCAACTGATTTGCGACTGAGGATGAAGTTCTCGGAAAATTTACCTGTACTCGCAAATCACTCGAAAATATTTATGACTGATTTGCGACTGAATATAAATTTTTTTTAAAAAAAATAGATTTAGTCGCAAAATTGATCACAAAAAATTAAGATTTATTTGGGACTGATTTGGGACTACAACCGAATTAGATTTAAAAAATAATTATTTTTAATTAATATTATTATTTAAGTAATAATGAATATAATTTTTAATATTAGACTTAAAATATTTTGGTTAAATAAATTATTTTGTAATTATAAATATTAATATAATTAAATAATAAATAAATTGTATTAATTAATTATTTTATAAAATAAAAAGAAATTAAAAATATAAATTTTATTTAATAAAATTTAATTTACAAAAAAAAGAAATCTAATTCTCCGGCATCGAGAATTGAAAATTCGATTGCGAAAATATTGGTGAAGCGGCCGACGGTTCACCTATACCATCGTTATCACGCATAAAAGAGGAGAATGCAGGATCCGTTCGTTGGAAATAGCCGACGACCATCTCCAAGTTGTTAATCATCTTTTAATTTTTTTTGCCCTTCCAACATCTTCCGATTCGCTTACAGAATTTGCGCATTTTGTTATTCAATTTATACATTCCGTTCTTCATTACGCATGTTGATTGCGTTTTATTTTTCGATTCGGCGCTACGCGGCTAACAGTTGCTCCTGAATCGCAACGTAGTCGGCGGTAGTGGATTGCAAGCCGCTACGCCTACCGGACCCGTGCATGCGGTTCAGGCTACCGAGTCCATAAAGATGGCCTCGGTCTTCCGCAACGGAAGATTACAAAAATAATTAGAATAAAATTAAAAAAATACAAAATACAATTGGAATAAATATATACAATTTAATGTACATTTAAAAAAATTTATAAAAAAAAACTTTGTTACCTGAATGAAGATCTCATTCTTCTATTCTAGGGTCAGCTCAATTTGTCGGGAAGTACCATCAGACGTTTCTGTTGCATCGACCTCCACGATTGCCATCTTTTCTTGGATGTTGCGTTCGTATTCTTCACAGATTTGTTTAGTTTTCAAATTTACATACGATTCATCCGGCCAAGTGTGAGTCTTTATAAAGAGCTCACCAATTGAGACAAGTCATCCCAAATTATTTTTCTAAATGAATTTTGAAATAAATTTGTATTAAATACCAATAAAATTTATATTTAAATTTAAATATTTAAAGTACTTACCATTTCCTTTTGGATCTAGATGTAAGATTTTTGGCCCGATAAATACTTGTGCGGACCAAAACCGTCCCGAGCAGAGTTGCGATTATTAGAGGATTTGCTACTCCTCTCGTTTGACGTTTCTTTTCCTCAGTAACTTATCATTATTTTGTACAGACTATGGGAAATCCACCTGGGACGTTTGCCAGTTGTATGAACCGTGCTCATCATCCCTTTCATCCGTCTTACACAGATGGAATCAAACTCCTTCCGTACCACCTGGGTGACCATATGATACAAGCCACGATTTAAGGCTTGGATGCGCGTGGGCTGTTTGGAGAAGTTTAGGTGAGAAACTCAGCCTTAAGCTTCTGGATAGGGGTTTTATGATTGGTATTGGATGGAGGGGTGAAGTGAACCACACGAGGGGTGATGAACCTCGTGATAAATCACAAACTTAGAGTTAGGAGGGCTGGTCTCAACTATGTTCTAAGCGCACAAGTCTCTTGAGAGAATAACTTGTTGAAAGAAAATTCGATCTTTATTAATTTGCAAAAAGGTGTCAAACTACAATGCTGGAAGGAGCCTTATTAATATGCTCGACAGCTTGACCTTCTAGGATCAACTCAAGAAAGAAATGGAAAATTTACAATGGTGCACAAATGGAAAACGTACAAAAGTGCATAACCGAAAAAGGACCTATTCCTAAAATGTCTTTGACTCAAAAATGTAAATAATCTAAATCCTACCGTGTAAAACAGAAAGAGGCAAATATCCAATTTGAAAACCTACCTTTCTTACCTTACGGCCAAGAAATAGAAGGTGGTCATCCTTGCGGCATGCACGCGCCTTGCTCCTAGTCTTCGACTTGGCGTAGGGTTAGGAATCTTTGGGCCCTGACCTCTCTTGCCACTAAAGCCCAAGTCTCTGAAGTCCCTTGCATTGTTGAGAAGCCTTTGGACTCTTCTTTGCTCTTCTTTCCCAATGTCCTTTGTCGATCATCCTCTAGGAGCTTGCCGACCCATAAGCTGAATTTGTGGAAGAGTGCCCTTGATCTGCTCCTTGTCATTGCTCCTGGTGGCACCACTGGTGTAGAGACTTCCTCTAGATGCATGTCCTGAAGCTGGTAGCTTATCTGGTCCGAGTCTCCTTGTGTATATGTTGAAATGCCCGTGTATTCGACTGGATCGGCTGTACCGGCTGGACTGTACGAGGTACTAGCCGGAATGTCTTCTGAGCCGGCCAAGTTGATTCCTGAGCCGGCAGCGTCACCAATTGGACCGGTGGTGTCATCCACGCCGCCTCCAGTTGGGCCGGAGGTTTGGGCCTCTCCGCCGGCAATGTTGATCGGTCCGGCCTGGTTGGTCGAAGGTCCGGCGGTACCGCTTGGGCCGGAAGACGTGCCAAATGGTCCGGCTGTCTCGGGCAAACTCCCTGGTCGGCCAAGCTGATCTCCTGGCCGGCCGTACGACCTGATGTCCCCATCACCATAGGATCCCAGTTGTACGATTGCTTTGAATTTAATAATATATTATTATTATTAGAAAATTTGAAATTTTATGAAATAATTTTTTTTAAATAACTTAATGCAAATTCGATAAAATATTTTCCATACCGTTCAGTAGCTACGACCATCCAACTGTAGTAGGGGCCGTCAAATTTATTTTTCAAATTTTTTGAAATTTGATGGGTTATTACCCCTTTATTCTGGTCAAACCTAATTAATTACAAATATTTAATTTTACATTTAAATTATTTATTTATAATTACATATTTATAATTTATATAAATAAATATAAAAATATAATTAAACTTACCACGTTGTGTTCGGTGTAGGTACATGAGATAGTACAGTCATGTACTGGTCCCGCCCCGGGGTTTGTAACAAACTATCAAGTGTGATAGTTTGTTCTCCCGTTTCCTTTTCGGATGGCGGAACATCTTTCTCCTCATGCTCCTCGGATTCCTAAAACAGTGGTGTTGGATAGGTTTTAGGAACCGAGTGCGGAGTGAATGTGTATCGGGGAGTGAGGCGGGATTCCGCTCTATAAGCGGTGGGTGAGCAGTTCGAGGAGGCCGAAGAGATACCACGGCCCAAAGACGATGGGATTTATCGTCTTCCCCGACCTCTCATCAACCTATCGGTACTTGCCATTGGTTATTTGGTTTTTTGGGTTGAGAAAAAGGATTTTTAGAAAGTTGGAATGTTTGAAGTGTGAAAAATGAGAGAAAACCATCACGTATTTATAGATTCGTGGTTGAAAATCAGTGGCAAAATTCAAAATTAATGAGGTGATCGCAAATCAGTCGAAAATTTTGCGACTGATTTGCGACTTATTTGCAACCACCAATTAATTTGGTGGGAATCGAAAAATCTCGAAATTTTTGATTTCCACCAAAAATGTGGGTGGTCAAAAATCAATCGCAAATTTGCGACTGAATTGCGACCATCATTAAATTTGGTGGGAGTTTGAAAGTTTTCGGATTTTTAACTCCCACCAAACTAATGGTGGTCGCAAATCAGTCGCAAATCAGTCGTAATTTTTTGACTGATTTGCGACCACCCCCAATTATTCGATAAATTAATATGTGGTCGCTAATCAGTCACACGTTTTGCGACTGATTTGCGACTATATTTTATTTTATGTATGATAATTTGTTATTTTCAGCAGTAGTCGCAAATTAGTCACTTTTTATGCCCGAGAACTTTAATCTTTCATATCCATACAATTTGTTAAATCTACCGCATAGTCGTCCGGAATTTTGACATCATTTTTGATACATTCCAATAAGCGTTCTTTGGCTTTTTGTGTCCCGACCATCCACGTGCAACATTTTTTGAGAGCAAAACTTTGCAATATCCAACTTTGACTTAAATGTATCTTTTGATTTCTCCTTCACATTCATAACAGTATTAATGCTGTTATCGAAGAAATTCTTCTCTATATTCATCACACCAAGATTATGTCAAAGGTTAAGATTCATCCAGTACGACAACTCCCAAAATATGCTTTCTTTGTGTCAATTATGCTAGCTGTCATAACCTTCTTCTTTACTTTCATGACCGTTTCCTTCGCAGTCAGATGTTTTTAGAGGATTGATAGTTTTTATTCGCTTGTATAAAACTTGTTTTCCTGTCAATGATTGTGGAGGATAGTCATTAAACCGTGCTTCCCCTTTAAAAATTTATTTTATTTTTCCATAACGGGTGACCCTTACGAAGAAACTTTTTGTGACAAACAAACCAACATGTATTTCTACCATTTAGTAATTGAAATGCCTTCGTATCATCCATACAAATTGGACAAGACAGTCTACCTTGCGTTGTCCATCCTGACAACATTCCATAAGTGGGAAAATCGCTTATCGTCCAAAGTAACACAGCTTTTAGATTGAAATTTTGATTCACGATACATCGTATGCATCAACTCTCGTAGACCATAATTCTTTCAACTCATCAATCAAAGGTGAGAGGAATATATCCAGATTAGCGCGCGGATGATTTATCCTCGAATTCAGAATTGTTAGAAACAAGTACTCGTTATTCATACACATATCTGGTGGCAAGTTATATGGAGTGGTAATCACCGACCATAATGAATGATTATGAGACATCCCAAATGGATTGAATCCATCAGTACATAATCCAAGATAAAAGTTTTGAGATTCAGCAGTAAATCTAGGATGTAGATATTGAAAAATTTTCCACTCCACATCTCCGTCTTCTGCTTCATGCTCTGCGTGCCACCTCATTACCTCTAGGGTTTTCTCATTTTGATACATTCTCTTAAGTCTGTTGCCTATAGGTAAATACCACATACGACTGAAAGGTATTCTCGTCCTGCCCTCGCTTGCCTTATATGGGGGGGGGGGAATCGCAAAATTTACATTTTTCCCATTTCTCATCTTCTTTCCAAAAGATCATACAATTGTGAACACACACGTTAATTGTATAAAATGGGAACCCTAAATTTTGCATCAATTTTTCAGTTTCATAATATGAACCTGTTGCCTGATTCTCCTAGGGCAAATATTATGTAAACAGCTCCGCCCAAGAATCCATACATTTTTCTGGTAGATTAAATTCAGACTTAATGTTCATGAACCGAGCAAGTAAAAATAACTGTGAGTGCCCTTCATGAAAACCATCATACAATGGATTTTTTGGAGCTTCTAACATGTTGTAAAATTTTGTGCTTCTACATTAGGTTCTTCTACATTATTCTATTCTTCCTCGTTCTGATTATAGTACTGATCAGTCGTAGTCTCACAAAATGCATCCATCACCATTTCAACATATCTATTACCGTATGTACCAACTGTTTCTTCACTAGTACCACACGTACCTCCCTGATTTCTTTGGACATCACCCCGACTACTCGTCCCGAACTAAACATTCAGCTCTTCTCCATGTTTATACCAAATATAATAATTTGGCATAAATCCTCGACTATATAGAGGACTCCATATTTTCCATCCTGTAATAAATTTATCGTTTTTGCAATTAATACAAGGACAGAAAAACTTACTTCCGCTACTTTGAGCTATTGGTTGACTACTTGCAAAATTCATGAACTGCTCCATGCATTGTGCAAATTCCGCCGATATATTTCTTGTTTGATTATCAATCCTTTTATACATCCAATCTCTCGAATTATTATAATTTCCCCACATGTTTGAAAATTTTTTTTCCTTTTGATTATACAAATGAGAGAATGGGATGGGACATATATATATATATATATATATATATATATAAGATTTTGCCACTACTTTGCCACTACTTTGCGACCACAACAGTGTAGTCTCTTAAAACTCGGTATACCTACCATGCACATGTTTTTCATGTTCTCACTTTCCCACCACTTTGTGACTGAAAAGCCACTCCCACAGTAGTCACAAATTAGTCGCATATTTAGCGAGCAATCTGCGACTAACATATGGTTCTTCCACATGCAGTCGCTAATTGGTCGCAAAGTAGCGAATGATTAGCGACTACCATCATCAGTCGCCAATTGATCACATTTTAGTCGCATAATGGTTGCGTATTACGACCAATATGCGACTACAGGTTTTAGTCACACTTTCCGACCATGATGCGACTACTGCTCCGTAGTCACAAATTGGTCGCAAAACCATTGCAAATATAGTCACAAAATTTGTGACCACGGGCGTAGTCGCGAAATACAGTGGCATTTTGGTAGTTTTCTTGTAGTGAAATAAATCGACTAACTGACTCAATAAAACATGAAAATGACTTAAAAAAAACATCAGCATGTTCCTCCCTAGACTTAACCAACACTGTCCCCAATGTGATCAAGACAAGAGATCGAATATAAAGACATAAGATAAAGCAAAGGAAAAAGACAAATAAAAGATAAAAAGTGGTAACCGTGACAAAAGTATCGATGGGAGGAGTAGAATTGTGGGAAAAGAGGTGCGAGAAGGCTCGAAAACCTTTGTATCTTTCACGGATTGAGATGCTCTCGGTGGTGGAACTCGAATCTCCTGAACATCGATCTATGTATACTGAAAATTGCAATCCGTAACTTCTCCAACATAGATTTCTGCTTCTTACTGTTGGAAACCAACTTCATGTTCACAGAGTCCTAAGCATTAAATGCTGGATTAGGTGATGGCATAAACTCGCGGAAATCCACAAGGAGAAGATAGTCCGACGCAGGTGTAGTCACATCTCCAGAACAATCTCCAAAAGCACCAACTGTCTCATCCTCTCGCTCAATCGGGGTGGTCTCAGATGAAACTCCACGGTGGCGTCAAGTCATAGGTCCATTAGTCACGAGACTCGTGGGAGGTCAAAAAGAGAGGTCATGTTGTGTAGCGATGGAAGTTTACTCGCGTTGATGTAGTTGGATGAGACACTCGGTCCTATTAGTGGAAAACACGTACCGCCAAGAAATGCTCCTCACCACGAAAAGATGTCTAACTCTCAACCCTCAAAATAAATAGATTAATTTGGAAATACTCAAAAATTGGGGTAAACAAATTTACAACAAACTCAACCTTCAGCCTTGTGCCTTTATCTTTGAAAGGCTTCATCTTGAGATCTACCGAATGATGAACAAACACACCATCCATGTTTTATTGATCTACAACTAGAGATTTATAACTGTAATCATGCTACACCAAATGGCCAACAGCAAAGTGAAGGAGAATCAGCTCTTGAACCCGGACTTTCCCACTTTACTCTTACACAACAGAGAGTTCCCAATTACCTTGTCCAAGTAGCAAGTACAGGATGACCGATAGCATGCCATGGGCCATGAAGGTGTGAATATCTTTAGAAGCCTGCTTGATGGCCATGCTAGAATAATAAACCCACATTGTGGCTAAAAGTTGTTTGACCAAATCTGGATGGAGCTTGTGATATTTTGTTGCCATAATACCCAAACCTATTCTCCGTAAACATTCAGCAACTTCGTCTTTAATTTCTATTCTCCGAACTGCTTCCTCACAAAAAAACAGGTAGGCAAGATCTCCACATCGAGGCAGACATTGTAAAACAAGGTGTCATACTCATCACAGGTCTCTTGGATTACGCATTGCACACACTCATCAAAATGTGCAACCTTTTCAAGCGGTTGATCCCAATTGCCAATCTGATCCTTGATCTTAATCTTTCCTTTCCTTGGTCATGGGAATCTAGAACGCAGTGCAAGATTGTTCAGTCTTGCCGGGTTTCTCATCTTGTGATCATCTCATTCTACAGTTGTTCTTTTCTTGCCTGTAGACTACCGTGTAGTTTTTTCTGTCATTTAGTAATTCGGTTCGAAATGGCTAGCAATGGTTTTCTAATCCTGATATGCTTTTGTGCACTCTTTGTAGATCTTCGAGTTCTCATATGCATGATACAATATCTCATCGTGTTCGTTGATTTGAATCAATCTCCTCTCTACAATGGACCTAATGACGAAATTCATCAATTTTACTGACCAAGATGCCTTATGTTCCAACATAACCGGAAGATGATACGCTTTTTCATCTAACAAATGGAATGGTTTCATGCCAAATGGTTTCTTAAACGTGGTTCTCTACTCCAATAGTGCATCATCTAAATTTGTAGACCAGTCTCTGCAAGTTTTTCCAATTGTCTTCTCTCGTATTTCCTTGATTTGTCTATTGGAGACTTCAACTTGTCTACTCGTCTGAGGGTGATAAGGAGTTACCACTCGATGCTGAACACCATGCATGTTCAAGAATTTTTCAATACTGATGAAATGAGAACTTCCATCACTGATGACCACTCTAGGCACAACAAATTTGGGAAAGATTATGGATTTGAACAATCATTTGTTGACGCATCACTATTGACGCATCATTTGTTGTACTAGCAATTGCTTTAACCCACTTAGATACGTAATCCACTATAACTAAGATGTACTTTTCCCATATGATGGAGGAAATGGTTTCATAAAATTGATGCCCCAACAATCAAAAACCTCGACCTCTAAGATGAAGTTTTATGGCATCTCATGTCGCTTACTAATATTTAGTTTCCTCTAGCACGCATCACACTGAAATAAACTTGTGAGCATCTTTGAATATCGTCGGCAACCAGAGTCTTTCTTGCAAAACCTTGGAGACGATTTTGAATGTGGCAAAGTGACCACCATAAGTAGACTCATGACAATGATACAACACATTTTGAACCTTTGATTTTGGTAGACATCTCCGGTAAATCCCATCAGAACAATGCTTGTTCAAGCATGGTTTATCCCAAAAATATCGCCAGATTTCATGCAAGAACCTTTTCTTAACATATCCAGTAAACTTCTCAGGTGTATCCTATGTAGTGAGATAATTGGAAATATCACGAAATCACGGTTGCGCAGAAGTAGCGGCAGTGGCTACAACATTGAATTCTGCCCAAAAATCATCATCTTCTGCCATTCTTTTAGAGTCACGGATTTGATGTCGAACGATACCAAAATTGGTGTTGGTCAACACCACACCTGGACAGCAAATCCTTGCCTCAATCATATAAATGTTTTCCTCATGCAATTTTTCATCTATCGGGAAATTTTCTTCGTTCCTAATCCTTAAAAGATGGTGCTACGCTATTCTCAGCTCCTTTTTTATCCTTAATCTCGATGTCACACTCTTGCAACAAGAGAATCAAACGCAACAACTGATATTTTGCATCCTTTTCTGCATCAGATACTTCAAAGCAGAGTGATCCGTATGCACCACAACCTTAGAACCAACCAAATACGACCAAAACTTCTTAAAAGCAAACACTACTACAAGAAACTCTTTTCTGTAGTAGCATAGTTTATTTGTGCATCGTCCAATGTTTTCCGGCACAATAAATGACATGAAGTTTCTTGTCATTTCTTTGATCCAAAACTGCTCTAACTACGAAAGCACTAGTGTTATACATCACCTCAAAAAGTAATCCCAATATGGAGGTTGTACAATCGGAGCACTCACCAATGCTTACTGAATCATGTCAAAAGTAATGAGACAGTCATATGTAAAAACAAGAAAGAGCAAGGGCGGCCGGGAAAGAGAAATAGCCAACATAAATCCTGTCCAAATAAAAAAAAAAGGCAGTTTCATTATGGTGGTATACCAACCTCCTGTTCTGGATTTTCATCTTTGCATAATAGGGTTGTGAGTTGGCGGTTTATCTTGCTGAAATATTTGATGAATCTACTATAAAAGCCAGCATGAGAAATATTTGATGAATCTCCTATAAAAGCTAGCATGACCAATAAAACTAAGAATCTATTTCACTGAATTCGGCAATTGCAGATTCGTCATAACGTCGATGTTAGCCTTGTCAACTTTAATTTCTGCCTCAAAAACAAACTATGCCATCCTTGACCTATAAAGTGATATTTTTCCTAATTCAAAACCAAGTGTTTCTTTTCACACTTCTCAAGTACCTTGCACAAGTTGTTTAGACAGTCTTTGAACGATGATCCATACACCGAAACGTCATCCATAAACACCTCCATGATGTCTTCTATCATGTGTGTGAAGATAGACATTATGCACCTCTAGAAGGTCGTTGGAGCATTACATAATCGAATTGGTATTCTGCGGTATGTGAAAGTGCCATAGGTACATGTAAATTTTGTCTTCTAGTCGAAATGGCATTCTGCGGTATGTGAAATTGCCATAGGTACATATAACTTTTATCTTCTCTTGGTCTTCCGGATGTATGGGAATCTGAACGAACCTTGAGTACTCATCCAAAAAGCATTAATATAGGTGGTTTGCCAACCTTTCCAGAATCTTATCGATGAATGGTAAGGGGAATTGGTCATTCCTTGTAGCATCATTTAATTTCTTGTAAACGATGCACATCCTATGCCGAGTGATTGTTCTCATGGGAATCAACTCATTCTACTCATTCTTCACTACAATGATCTCTCATTTCTTAGGTACAACATGAACAGGGCTGACCCAAGAGCTGTCTGAGATGGCATAAACACTGCAAGAAAATAGGAGATTTGCGACCACAGAAGTGGTCACAAAGTAGTCGCAAATCGCATATTAGTCGCACGAATGTGGTCGCAAATTGTAGTGGCAAAATTACTGTTTTGTTGTAGTGAAATGATCCTTGCTTCCAAAACCTTCATTATCTCTTTCTGGACCACATTTTTTAGGTTCATATTTAATCTCCTTTGATGCTCAATCGATAAATTTGACTTTTCCTCGAGATGAATCCTATGTGTACACAAGTGTGGCGAGATACTTAAAAGTTTAGCAAAGAGCCTTTCGAAATTTACGCAGCTTACTTAACAGTAAAGTGAGTAATTCATTATTTAAAGAAGCATTAAAAATCACAGAATAAGTGGAATTTAGACCGACAAACGCATACCATAGCTCTGTAAGGATGGTTTTAGATCAATTTTTGGAGCTCGTTCTTCACTCCTATCGACTAGCGCAGCAACTTTCTCAGAATTCTTGTCAGTTCCTCTTGAACAACCAACTTGTTCACTTGCTAACTAGTATTCAACTCTTGACATACCTAGCAGTTATGTCATTCAAGTAGAATTCAGAACTAGTTAAACAAACCAATGCCTTCTCAAGTGGATCCTTAGGATGGAACTAACTACTGAGGAAACTGCAACTTGTAAGTCACTTCATCCACCCTTTTCATGATTCCGTAATATTCTCCAAACCGCACTTTCAACACTACCATTCCATTGGTACTAGCACTTTAGGTCTCGATACAAGTTCATCGTTTCAAGATGTATTACAAAACACGGCTGGTGTGCTAATGTCATAATCTCGTCCTCAAGATGCTTGAAATTTACTATGCATTCTTAGTTCCTATATAATTATGTTTTTCATCCCATGGTGTGGTTTCCTTCCATATTGTTTCTTTTTATCTAGCCATTTATATGTTTTTTGGATGAAGGAAAAATGTGACTAGTGTGCTTGTTACAAGATCTCGTCCTTCAGATCTTTCTTTTTGGCACACAAACTCAATACAATGTTCTATTTTTGTTAAGTGATCTTATCAATCATTCGCCACATTATTTCGCACTGATAGGTTCTCATGCATGTGATCTGTGTAACATCCATGGTAGCTTTGTCTTTCCCCAATAAGTTCATGCTTGTGGACGCTCGCTCAGTCCTTAAGGCAAGCCTTGCGGAGTCTACACCCTTTTATGCTTGGCTTGTGTTGCAACCCAACTACACTACTTGTCAAAGCAACTGAAATTGGTAACCTTATCTTTGAATATACTTACAACTCTAGCTCTCACTGCACAAGCTTTCTTTGGCGATGTATTCTTAAGAGAAAAGACAATGATCATGTATTTTTCTAAAACTAAACGCCTTGCACATAACAAAATAATGAAGTAAGTCTAGTTGAGTGGTGCTTTTAGTCTAAAAAAACTCTTTGAATTCTAGAAAACCGAGTTTAAAAATATTTTGCCTTAGGACTATCTCCCGGAACAGAACTGGTTTGGCAAACCTAGACTCTGATACCACTATGTAACATATGTCTCCTAATATTTTGTCTTAGACTTGCTACTAACCTAACTTAGAAAACACCACATTTTATTTTCATAAACCATCTTTTTATTTAACATAAACTATTTCCAAATTGTCAAAAAAAAAATCTCAAATCCAAAAAAACTAAAATAACGTCTTAAAAGAAAAGAAACAAAACCAAGGTTCTTGAAAACATTAAAAACAGCACCACTCGAGCTCTACTATGATCAGCTACTCTTTAGGTTCATCTGAAAAGAAATAAGGGGATGAGTAACCAAAGAATAATCAGTGAAGGTAAGTCTTAGAACTCACGAATTCACTACACAAATACATCTACAAAAAACATGAGAAAGTAGACAATCATGTGTCTTGGACACATACACAACACACAAGTGGAACTCTGTCACACAAATTCATCCGTCCGTAATGCAATGGATCACCACATGCATTCCCACGCCGATTCATTATGCTATCTGGATCCCTCGTTCCTAAAAACTTCTTCCTATCTATCCATGTGTGGTAATGCACAACCATCTGACTATCATACTGGAACACTCTTGGTTCGTCAGCCATCTTGACCTATGGAGCCATTCACATCCATAGACCACCTTAGAACTACAGGTGAATGCTCCCATATGTGGCCGGGCACAACCATTCAACCACACACCATGGGAATCTTATAGTTCTCACATACGTGGCCAGGTACAACCATCTGACCACACCCATGTGAGTCTTATTCCGGAAGGACCTAATGCGGTTCTCCCGACTCTAAGTGCTTCTACCTTTCTATATCCAATACATTCTCAATTATAAACATCAATAGCATGCATTACACAACAACATATCACCAAACAACACACATCCATTTTCTATCCTCAATTTTATAGTAGTTCTTATTGTATATAAGTATATATTTATATACGTACGTATAAGTATCATATACAATCAACACCCAAATATATGTTACTTATAAAGTATGTAAGATATAAGTATGCTCGACTTAATAATAAACTAAATTTTTATGTCTCGTGACTGTCCCTGCAAAGTTTGAGGTCGAACGGACTAAGCTTTTCCAACCAAAAGACATAACCCTACATACTGGTCGCATAAGCATTCTGTACATATTAGGCTTGGTAAACCAATAATATCTCAAAAATGGCTAAAGAAAACGGAATAATATTTTACATAAAATTAGATATATATATATATATATGTCGTGAAGATAGATGTCAGATCGATATGAATACCTTTGATCATCCTTTTTGGTTTGCAGTAAGACTGGTCGCAAATTCACACTGTATAGAACGTTTACCGGAAAACAATAATAACTTTCAGAATACAACTCCCAATTACAAACCGAGTGAGGAATTTGATAAATAAGGGAGTCAAGAACATTCCTACCAATTAATAGGTCGTTTCAATTGGTTATGCTTAATCGTTTCTCCTTTCTACCAAGTGGTGTGATTTACCTTCTAGCTTCTTCTCAATGGCTAGGGTAGCTTCTCCTTCGAGATGCCTGATCGACAGCTGCTCCGGCGACACTCCGGCAGGATTTCACGGCTCATAATACTCTGCTTCTTTTTTATTTCGTGGTTTCTCTTTTTATAGAGGAGAAGAGGAACCCTAGATTTAATTGTAGAAAGATCGTGTGCTCTTAACAGTTTTGGGCATTCAGCATTGAGCCTTACTTGTATTTACTCTTAGGCCACGAAAACAAACTCATAATACTGCATGATCCTTTAAACTAAGTCTTATTTATCCCGTCGGCTTTTTTTAGACGATACCAAAGTTTTCAAGACGTTGTTTCTTTGCAAGTTAGGTTTTTTGAAAGACTCAAAATTTGGGATGTTAGAAAAAAGACAAGGTGATAAAAGATGCAAAAGACGTGAAGGAAAAGCCACCAGACTTGAAAAAGGTGAATACTTGAATCAGAGAACAACATTGACGAGAGAATCAACAAGATAGTCAAGAAAACATGGCCATAGTTTAAAGTTTCCAAGTCCATCGATCAATCATCACCCAACTCATACTTGATTAGTCCACTTCCATCAAGGATCCATACTAGTCATAAGGCGACCTGTACAAGATTAGTACCGACCATGAATGAGCATTCGCGATAAACTCGGTGGACCATACAACACTTGTTGGTGTTTGGAAGTTTTTACAGTTATGAACAAAAAACAGAGTATATGAAGTAATCAACTTTTTATTAACTTGATTGTATTACACTCGAACTTGTTATTTTTAAAACTAGATTCAATCTATACTTATACAAAGTGAATCATTGTGTTGAAACAGCTCGACCGTACAATTGAAAAGACACAACTCATTTTGTTGAAACAAAACGATTGTATAATTGAAAAGACACAACTATACGAAAACATGGCCATAGTTTAAAGTTTCCGAGTCCATCGATCAATCATCACCCAACTCATACTTGATTAGTCCACTTCCATCAAGGATCCATACTAGTCATAAGGCGACCTGTACCAGATTAGTACCGACCATGAATGAGCATTCGCGATAAACTCGGTGGACCATACAACACTTGTTGGTGTTTGGAAGTTTTTACAGTTATGAACAAAAAAACAGAGTATATGAAGTAATCAACTTTTTATTAACTTGATTGTATTACACTCGAACTTGTTATTTTAAAAACTAGATTCAATCTATACTTATACAAAGTGAACCATTGTGTTGAAACAGCTCGACCGTACAATTGAAAAGACACAACTCATTTTGTTGAAACAAAACGATTGTATAATTGAAAAGACACAACTATACGAAATGATAATTCTTGACTCTTAATTAGTAACTAGGTTATACGAATGTGACTTTATCTTATACGAGATTTGATTATATTTTAACACTCTCCCTTAATCATATCTCCGCTTCACTACAAGCTTTCTTCACGTCAATGTTGTTCTCGAATGAGAACAACATTGACGAGAGAATCAACAAGATAGTCAAGAAAACATGGCCATAGTTTAAAGTTTCCAAGTCCATCGATCAATCATCACCCAACTCATACTTGATTAGTCCACTTCCATCAAGGATCCATACTAGTCATAAGGCGACCTGTACCAGATTAGTACCGACCATGAATGAGCATTCGCGATAAACTCGGTGGACCATACAACACTTGTTGGTGTTTGGAAGTTTTTACAGTTATGAACAAAAAACAGAGTATATGAAGTAATCAACTTTTTATTAACTTGATTGTATTACACTAGAACTTGTTATTTTAAAAACTAGATTCAATCTATACTTATACAAAGTGAACCATTGTGTTGAAACAGCTCGACCGTACAATTGAAAAGACACAACTCATTTTGTTGAAACAAAACGATTGTATAATTGAAAAGACACAACTATACGAAATGATAATTCTTGACTCTTAATTAGTAACTAGGTTATACGAATGTGACTTTATCTTATACTAGATTTGATTATATTTTAACACTCTCCCTTAATCATATCTCGGCTTCACTACAAGCTTTCTTCTAAAATCTTTAAACATTGAAACGCTTAATGCCTTTGTGAGATATCTGCAAGTTGATCTCAATACTCCAGTTGAATAAGTCCTTTGTACTCGGATTCACGTACAAAATGATACTTGATCTCTATGTGTTTTGTTCTTCTATGATGCATCGGATTCTTTACCATTGTCATTGCCAACTTGTTGTCACATTAGATGGGGATGCATTCTTCAAACTCTAGTCCAAAACCCTCTAAAAGTCTTTATAACCATACGGCTTGGTTTATTGCTGCACATACGGTGATATACTGCCTCTCCCATTGCCGTTGATTTTGCTGTTTACTTGACTGCCAACAAAACATAGCCGATCCAAGACTAAAAGCATAACCTGATGTGCTTTTATTTTCTTCAATAGAACCACCACAATCGCTGACCGAGTAGCCAATTAATCTTGGTGTCTCCACACTTGTAAAAAATACTCCAAAACTTGACGTTCCTTTGATGTATCTTAACACCCTTTTGGCTTCTTGATAGTCCTTCACACGAGGTGATGACATGTATCTTGAGAGATAGGAGTTTGCGCACATTAAATCAGTTCTTGATGCACATAAATATAGAAGCCCTCCAACAATGCTCCTATACTTAGTCGGATCTCCATATTATTTGTCATCTTCTACTCTTTTTCCTTGTGGTGTAAGTGGAGTGCTCACACTCTTTCTTTCTTTCATTCCAAACTTATTAATAAGTTTGTTTGCATATTTTTATTGTGAAAGAAATATGCCTCGATCATATTGGATTATTTCCATCCCAAGAAAGTAATTCAACAATCCAAGATCCGTCATCTCGAATTCATTCTTCATACTCTCCTTGAATGTGTTATGCAATGAACATTTCTCCCTGTGAGGATGATATCATCAACGTATAAGCTAAAAATAAACACATCTCTTCCTTGCTTCATAATGTACAAAGCCGCATCATTCATACTTCTTTCAAAACTGTTTTGAATGAATTATGAGTCTATTCTTCCATACCATGGCCGCAAGGCTTATTTCAAACAATATAAGGCTTTGTATAACCTTAATACCTTTTCTTCATTTTCTTCAATCACAAACCAGGTGGTTGTGTGACATAAACCTCTTCTTTTAGTTCTCCATTTAGGAAAGCTGATTTTACGTCCATTTGATACAATCTCCATTCCATTTGAGCGGCATATGCAAGTATAGCTCGTATTGTCATGTCTTGAGACTGGGGCAAATGTCTCAAGATAGTCAACTCCATATTCTTGAGAAAAACCTCTTGAAACTAGCCTTGCCTTGTGTTTAATGGGATTGCCGCTCACATCTTTTTGATCTTATAGATCCACTTTACGCTTATCACATTTTTCTTCTCCGGCTTGTCCACTAGTCTCCATGTCTTGTTATTCTCAATCATTTTTATTTCTTCACTCATGGCCTTTCTCCACTCTTTACTGCCACAAGCTTCATTGTAAGTTTGTGGTTCTTGATTTGCGAGAAGGCAAGCATCTATTATTTGAGCTGTTTTTCAACCTCCACTCTTGGGGTTATTTGCAGGATTTCACTCATAGTCTTGTATTTCTTAGGTGGTTTAGAAGTTTGTCCTTCTTCATTGTTATCATGGTCACCATCTTGAAGAGAAACATGGCTGGAGATACTTTCGGTATGATCTCTTGATGCTTGTAGGTCATTTATGGATAAAATAACAATCTTCTTGATTTCTTCTTGTCTATCCCAATCCCACTTCTTATTTTCTTCAAACTCAACATCTCTTGATATTTCAGTCTTCTCTTTCTCCAAGATGAGAACTGTATAGCCTTTGGATTGATTGCTATAGCCGATAAGGATTTCACGCTTTGCTTTAGTGTCTAACTTTCTCATTTTTTGATCGGCAATATGCACGTAGCATATGCTCCCAAATATTTCCAAGTGTGATACGTTTGGCTTGTGTCCACACCACTTCTCTATAGGCGTCACTTCATCTTCAAATGCCTTTGATGGTAGATGGTTTTGAAGGTAAGCCTTGATCAATAAGCATTGTTCTGGCCATCTCCACAAAGGATGTATTCTTGCGTTTTGCTGCACCATTTTGTTGTGGCTAATAAGGGAATGTAACTTGCCTATTGATTCCTTCTTCACAAAAGTGGTTGAATTGTTGTGAAGTGAACTCACCACCTCCATCGGATCTTAACGTCTTGATGGTACAATTTGATTGTTTTCGATCATCGTTTTGAACTTCTTGAACATTAAGAAGGTCTCATATTGTTGTTTTAGGAATTATACCCAACACATGTGAGTATAGTCATAAAAACAACAAAAAGTAACGGCTTCCATCAAGCGATTTGTGTTGCATCGGTTCACATACAAAACGAACCATTGTGTTAAAACAACACAACTGTATAATTGAAAATACACAACTCATTATGTTGAAACAACACGACTATATAATTAAAAAGACACAACTATACGAAATGATAATTCATTACTTTTAATTAGTAACTAACTTATACGAATTAGACTTTGTGTTATACAAATTTTGATTATACTTCAACAACACTTAGCAAGTGATGGACTTTACAAATTTGTCTCATTCTACAACTATGTTTGACACCCATGAAAGACATATTCATTAAGAGGCTTCTAATGGTGCTCGCAGTTGCACCCCACCAGAAAGAATCATGAGTGTCCGTTTAAGACACAACTTGCCAAATATGGATCTTTTTCGTGCTTTAATTCCATAACCGTTTATAATCTGTAGAGACAATAATCAAACGTTCTAGGAGAGCATATATCAGGAAACTATCAAGCTATAAAGTATGAAAATCTATTGTGCACATCTGCTCAAAGGTTGCACCATCTCCAACGACCATATTTCAGATTTATTATAAACATTTGTTTCTTGTTTTAGATTTGCTTACCGCTAGCTTGTTTATAACCTGGTCATGATATAAGTTCGACCAGCCTTTCACTTGTAGCAACAATCATATTAGAGCTACTAAAATTTTCACCTTTTTGCAAAGCTTTGTCTTTCATTAGAGTATTTTGGTGGAATCGGATTGTCTATTGTGTTCGACGAGGTCTTGAATGTTTTGTAGAATCCCTTACTCTTGTTTTGCTGTGAGACGTGTGTCCTTGTGTGGCGATAGAGATAGAGAGAGAGAGAGAGAGAGAGAGAGAGAGAGGCTTCCTGGACCAAGCCTCATCCATCAGTGCATTAACAGATTAGGCGACAAATCCGTCAGCTTCCATGCATCTCTACCATTATCGAATTTGATACTCAGATTTGGTGGATGACCAATTTACGATCCCTTGAAAAATATTATACACAATTTTTTAATGGAAAAAAAAAACAATTTATAGTGTGGTGGCAAATTCGTCATATTTTTTATGACCAGTTTGCAACTACAATATTTACATAAATAGTATAGTTCCCCAAAAATCGGTATTTCTATACGACAAAATTGACATATATGTTAGGTATTTTTATTTTTGTGATCAATTTGCAACTAAACTCTAAATGTAATGACAATACAGTGACAAAATATTCCAAAATTTATACCCTACATCCTTATTGAATTTTTAGGTATTATAGATTATATGAAATTAATTCTAGCATTAGGAATTGTATAAACTTGAATTTAGTAAGTACACAACAACAATTAACACATATAGCAAATTTTGTAAATCATTTTACAAAAATATTTTAAACATTACTTTAACCTTATACTTCAGTTTATAAACCTTATATGTTTCTTAATTTTTGTATAACATTTTTATGGTTTCTAGTTGTATATTTAGACTTATAATGATTTGTACATATGTAGAACTGAAATTATAAGTCTCAAATGTCTAAAATTTATAGAAAACATGTAAAATTAAAACCGGATCATAAAATGGTCGCAAAAGAGCGACCAATTAGCGATCACGGGTGAAATTTCATGTTGTGGTCGAACAATGTTCGCTCTTTTGTGACCAAAATGCGACCACATCTTATTTCTTGTGACCAATTTCCAACCAACTTCTATATATAGCGGCAACGTGATCGCAAATTAGTCAAAAATAATATCTTAAACCCTAAATTGAATGAACTTTTTAGGTATTGTAGATTATATGAAATTAATTCTAACATTATGAATTGTATAAACTTAAAAGCACACAACAATAGTTAACACATTTAGCAAATTTTGTAAATCATTTTACAAAACATCTTTACACATTTCTTTAACCTTATACTACACTATATAAACCTTATATGTTTTTTTAATTTTTTTCTAACATTTTTAATGATTTTTAATTGTATATGAGGATTTATAATGATTTGTACATATCTAGAATTGAAATTATAGTTTCAAATGTCTAAAATTTATGGAAAACATGTAAAATTAAAACCGGGGTCACAAATTGGTAGCAAAAAAGCGACTACTTTGCGACCACGGGTGAAATTTCATGTTTTGATCGCACATTGGTCGCTCTTTTGTGACCAAAATGCGACCACCGTGTTATTTTTACGTAGTGGTCACTCTTGGGTCGCTATATTAGCGACCAATATGCAATCACATCTTAAAAAATTGGTAAGAAGTTATTTTCGTGGCTAGAACTTGGGACTCTTAACACTTCTTTGTTGCGTCTAGCCACTAGGCTATTGGTTTCATTCCATATTTAAGTAAAAAAAATAGTTTATAAGTATAATTAAAAATGTTTATAGAAAAATGAATTTTAACATTTGCACTAATTTTACATAGTTAATTTGTAGAAAATCAATGAGAACAAAATATACTATATATCTTCGTTTTCATCGTCATCTGAAAATGAAATATTAAATTGAAATTCATCTTTGACTTTGACATCTCCAACATCAAAATCAATTTTTTTGGTTTGATTTACTCTATCAATCAAACGATCCATTTTTGTGACTATTTTACGGCCACGGTAGTGTGGTCACTTATTTTTAGGTTCCTACCACACACATGTTTTCCACATTGGTTTCTAGCCACCATTTTGGGACTAAAGTGCCACTCGCACAATGATCGCATTTTGGTCTCATATTTTGCGACCACTGTGCGAGCACAACATATGTAGTCACAATTGGTTACAAAAATACGACCAAACAACGATTACATGTCCTGGTCGCATATTGATCGCAGCGTAGTCGCAAATTAGGACAAATATGCGACTATAATTTTTTGTCCCAAAAGTACGACCACTATGCGATTACAGACATGTAATCGCAAATTGGTCCAAAAATAGTCGAAAAATAGTCCCATTTTTCCGACTACGTTTGTGGTCGCAAAATAGAGTGGCAAATTAACTATTTTCTTTTAGTGATCTAAGGGGAAAAAGTTGGGTTCTATTGAGCTACAAGGTAAGGAATAGGAAAGGGGTAATGGGCTCACACATCCAGTGGACTGCGAAGAGCATGGTAAAGGCCAGGAATCACCCCAGTGAATCACAATTACTACAAGTCAACATCAAGATCACGTGGGAAATCAGTTGGGAACGTTGGGAAGGGATAGGAATCTGTCCGGAGCTAGCTGCAAATGAGGAGTCGAATCACGGAGGACTTCGCACTAGGTGGCATGACCTCACCGGATGAGAGGTTACTGACATTTTGGCAAAAAGGCTCCGTTAGAGAATACAAAGGGAGTTCAAGTTGGCCTCGCAAGCCTCGGAAATACGGGAGAAGGTCTTGGAGAAACTCTTAATGATAGGGTTGCAACCGTTGATTCTAGCTGGGGTGAAGCTATTTGAACCGTGCAGCCTTGATCGGATGATGAAGTTGGCTATTGGAATGGAGGAGTGGACGTGCCATGGAGGATCCATGGAAGACGATGAGAATGCACGTCGATTTGGCTATAAGAGAAGGTGAGAACAGAGGCCCGAAACAAACGTGTGGGCCACAAGCCCAGTTGGGAAAAACTTAATGGGCCGAGTTTTCGTCTCTAGCCAAAAGAGCCGAATCAGATCGTAGGGAGGGGCCAAAATCGCGAACCCTAAAAACCGAAGAATGACGAGAACCTTATCGCAGGTTAACGGAGGTGCATGATAGAAAGTAACATGAGCTCTGCTTTCGGTGCGAAGAGCAATGGATAGCCGACCATTGATGTTCCTACCGAGAGCTACAAGTGTTTGTAGTTCAAACCGACAGACTGAGACGAGGGTATTCGAACAAGAGGAGAGAGGCGATACTGAAGAAGAGGATGCCGAGGAGATTATAGAGGTTTCCAAATTTTCTTTACACACCATGGCAGGTTTATCTTCCCCACGAACCCTAAAATTAAAGGACAAGATTCAAGGATGTGAGGTAATAGTGATGATCGATTGTGGGGCGACCCAAAACTTCATTTAGGATGAGTTCGTCTTATGGCTGCGATTACAAACTAACAATACGCCGGGGTATGGAGTACTGCTTGCTACCGGATATGCCGTGAAGGGAGCTAGGGTACGCCGTGTAGTGCGAATTGAGCTGTCCGAACTAAACATAGAAACTGAGTTCTTACCCATTAAAAGATGGGTAGTACGGATGTCATATTGGGAATGCAGTAGCTTGAGACTAAGGGAGCAATGGAGATTAATTGGAAATTGCAAATCATGCGATTCACGGAGGCACCTAAGAAGGTGACAATACCAGGAGCACCCGAGCGTTGTATATCCATGGTCTCTCTCGAGGCTATTTGGAAGGTGGTGTAGGCTTACGCCAATGTATTATGGATCGAGTGCAGCAGTGTGAGGTCAGACCAGTGGGAGCATACAGTTGAGGAAGTGCGTAATAATCTTAGGAAGCTATTGGAGACGTACTGGGACATTTTTAGGAGCCTCATGACCTATCTCCCTCGTGCAATCACGAGCATGTAATCACACGCAAGCAGGGCGCTGAACAAATGTGGGTAAGACATTTTTGATACCCGCATATTCAGAAAACGGAGATCAAAAAACAAGTGGCAGATATGTTAGCAGCAGGATTCATTCAACCGAGGTGAGTCCATTTTCGAGTCTGGTTTTGTTGGTTAAGAAGAAGGATGGCAGTTGGCATTTTTCGTTGACTATCGAGCACTCAACATCCGGACAGCTATCACATCCCAATGATTAACCAGATGTTGGATGAACTGCACGGGGACTGGATATTCTGGAAACTCGATATGCGATCGGGTTATCAACAGATTCGCATTCGGATAGAAGATACTCCAAAGATGGCCTTCTGAACGTACAATGGGCATTACGAGTTTTTGGTGATGCCTTTCGGCCTCACCAATGCTCCAGCCACATTCCATTCACTTATGAACGACCTATTCCTCCCACTACTTCGGAGATTCGTCTTGGTCTCTTTTGATGACATTCTCGTCTTTTGCAAGAGCCACGAGGAACACAAGGGCACCTGGAGCAGGTGTTACAAGTCTTGCGATAGAAAAACCTCTACGCCAACTAGAAGAAATGTCAATTCGGGCACTCCTAATTGGAGTATTTGGGGCATATTAACTCCAAGGAGGGCATGATGGCCGATCCAGCCAAAATCACTGCCACGGTCATATGGAAACAACCACGTTCAGTCAAGGAGTTGTGTTGATTTCTCGGGCTAACCGGTTATTACTGCATGTTTGTGAGAGATTATGGCTCCATCGCGCGTCCCCTCACTTCCCAGCTCAGAAAGGATAGCTTTTCCTGGAGAGAAGCGGCGACCAAAGCTTTCCAGCAACTCAAGGAGGTCATGACCACAGTACCAGTGCTAGCGCTACCCAATTTTACTGAAGTCTTTATAGTCGAAGTGGATGCATCTGTTCATGCGCTGGGAGCGGTGTTAATGCAATGTCAACAGCCAATAGCCTTTTGCAACTAGGCACTCACATATCCCGAACGGATGAAATTGGTGTACAAGAAAGAGCTGATGGTCACCATGTGTGTGGTACAGAAGTGGCGGCACTATCTGCTTGGTTGGAAGATTTTAGTTCGGACGGATCAGTGGAGTCCATGGTTTTTGTTGGAACAACGCGAAGTCAATTCGGACTACTAGAAATGGTTAACCAAGCTAATGGGGTTCGACTTCGACATTGAATATAAAGCAGGCCGTGAGAATCGTGCAGCAGATCCCTTGTCGCGCTTTGGTGCCATGCCGGCGCTACTAGCCCTTACCGTATGAACAATAGTCCAATTGATAGACTTAGAACACGAGGTGGAGCAGGATCAAGAGTTCAATACCATCATCACGGAGCTTCAACGGGATCCAAATGTCCATCCAAGATTTACGTGGCAACAAGGACGACTTCTGTTTGAGGAAAAGGTAGTCTTTCCACAAAAATCCGGACTGACACAGACCATCGGGCAGAAGCTCCATGATGGCAAGACAAGAGGTCTCGCAGGAGTTTTCAAGATGCAGAGGAAAATTACAGAATGGTTATACTAGCTCGGTATGATGACACAAATTTGGTGTTATGTAGCAGCTTGTTCGATCTGTCAGTGGTAGAAGTACTCGACATTGGCGTCGGGAGGACTTTTGCAGCCACTTCTAATTCTAGAACGAGTATGGGAGGATGTTAGCATGGACTTCATCGAGGGAATGCTGAAATCCGGAGGGTACAATTCGATTTTCGTGGTAGTTAACCGACTTACCAAGTATGCGCACTTCATGGGGCTGCGATAACCTTATATTGAAGTAGAAGTGGCGCGTAAGTTCACAGAAGAGGTGGTTCTCTTTCACGTATTTCCTCATACTATTCTCTCTGATCGGAATAAAAATTTTATGAGCAGTTTTTGGAAGGAATTGTTCCGGCGAGCCGGTACCACCCTGTGCTTCACTACCACTATCACCCGCAGTCAGACGGTCAGACGGACAGACGAAAGTGGTCAACTGGATGTTAGAGATATATCTCATATGCTATGCGGGAGAAGCTCCAAAGACTTGGGCGACATACCTTCTTTGGGCCGACCTTTGGTACAACACATCTCACCACATTGCCATCCAAATATCCCCTTCTGAGCTCTGTATGGGTGCGACCCACGAGGATTAGTGAAATATGAATCTGGTTTGACATCAAATGTCGAGCTCGAGGAACAACTACGTTGGCGTGATCAAGTATTGGACCAACTTAAGGGTTACCTCTTATGTGCTCAACAGGTCATGAAGAAGAGTGTTAAAATCTGTCATAGGGAGGTCCGCTTCGAAGTTGGAGAATGGGTATATCTCAAGCTCTGACTGTATCGAAAACGCACGATAGCCAAGCACATGAATGAGAAATTAGCTGCGAAGTTTTATGGGCCATACAAGATCGAATCCAAGGTGGGAGTTGTGGCATATCAACTGAAGCTGCCTCTTTCGGCGTGCATCCGTGACGTTTTTCACGTCTCACTCCTTAAAAGGGTGTTGCGCAAACAGGAATCGGGAAAGACCATTGACACTCGTTTAAACACTAAAGTTAGGGTGTTGCGCAAACAGGAATCGGGAAAGACCATTGACACTCGTTTAAACACTAAAGTTGGTCAGCAGTAGCTACTCGTGAAATGGAAGGGGCTGGAGGAGCATGAAAGCTCGTGGGAGCTGAAGTCGACCTTACAGAAACAGTTTCCAACAGTGAATCTTGAGTACAAATTTCGAATTAAAGACGAGGGTATTGATAAGTATGAGTTTTTACCCACCCTGCTATCATATACACATACAGTGGATGATCTAAAGAGAAAAAATTGGGTTCTATTGGGCTGCAAGATATGGAAGAGGAAATATGCAATGAGCTGACACATCCCGAAAAGGTGGGTTGCAAAGAGCACGATCAAGGCCTGGAATCACCACAGTGAATCACAGTTTTTGCAAGTCCACATCAAGATCACGTGGAAAATCAATTAGAAACGTTGCGAAGGAAAATTCTATTTTCTGTTATAAATAATGTAAGGAAGAGAGAGAGAGAGATAGAGAGAGAGAGAATGATACAAGCCTCGATTCAAGGCTTATATGCGCGTGGGCTGTTTGGAGAAGGTTAGGTGAGAAACTGGACCTTAGACTTCTTGGATAGGGGTTTTTGGGTTGGTATTCAATGGAAGGGTGAAGTGAACCACACGAGGGGTGATGAACCTCGTGATAAATCACAAACTTAGAGTTAGGAGGGCTGGTCTCAACTATGTTCTAAGCGCACAAGTCTCTTGAGAGAATAACTTGTTGAAAGAAAATTCGATCTTTATTAATTTGCAAAAAGGTGTCAAACTACAATGCTGGAAGGAGCCTTATTAATATGCTCGACAGCTTGACCTTCTAGGATCAACTCAAGAAAGAAATGGAAAATTTACAATGGTGCACAAATGGAAAACGTACAAAAGTGCATAACCGAAAAAGGACCTATTCCTAAAATGTCTTTGACTCAAAAATGTAAATAATCTAAATCCTACCGTGTAAAACAGAAAGAGGCAAATATCCAATTTGAAAACCTACCTTTCTTACCTTACGGCCAAGAAATAGAAGGTGGTCATCCTTGCGGCATGCACGCGCCTTGCTCCTAGTCTTCGACTTGGCGTAGGGTTAGGAATCTTTGGGCCCTGACCTCTCTTGCCACTAAAGCCCAAGTCTCTGAAGTCCCTTGCATTGTTGAGAAGCCTTTGGACTCTTCTTTGCTCTTCTTTCCCAATGTCCTTTGTCGATCATCCTCTAGGAGCTTGCCGACCCATAAGCTGAATTTGTGGAAGAGTGCCCTTGATCTGCTCCTTGTCATTGCTCCTGGTGGCACCACTGGTGTAGAGACTTCCTCTAGATGCATGTCCTGAAGCTGGTAGCTTATCTGGTCCGAGTCTCCTTGTGTAGAAGTAGAAATGCTCGTGTACTCGGCTGGATCGGCTGTACCGGCTGGACTGTGCGAGGTACTGGCCGGAATGCCTTCTGGACCGCCCTAGTTGATCCCGGAGTCGGCGGCATCACCAAGGGGACCGGCGGTGTCACCCACATCGCCACCAATTGTGCCGGAGGCTTGGGCCTCTCCGCCGGCAATGCTGATTGGTCCGGTCCTGTTGGTCGAGGGTCCGGCGGTACCGCTTTGGCCGGCAGACGTGCCAAATAGCCCGGCTATCTCAGGCAAACTTCCTGGTCGTCCAGTCTGGTCTCCTGGCCGGATATACGACCTGATGTCCTCATCATCCCCTCCCACTTCAGTAGGTTTTGACCTCAAAACTGGTTCATCTGCATGGAAAGGGGCTAAGTCAGTACGTTGAACGTGTTGGACACATTAAACTCACCTGGGAGCTCGATCCGGTAGGCGTTGTTGTTGATCATCTCCAGCACTCTTAATGGCCCATCTCCTCTTGGTGCTAGCTTGGAATTCCTTAGGTTGGGGAACCTCTCCTGCCGTAGGTGTAGCCATACCCAATCGCCTGGCGGAAAGATCACCTCCTTTCTTCCCTTGTTAGCATGCGTCACGTACTGTCCGGTCCTTTTCTCCAAGTTCTCTGCTACCTTCTGGTGTAACTTCTTTATGAACTCAGCCTTGGATGCTCCGTTGAGGTTGGTCATCTCCGCCGGTGGCAGTGGCGTTTGCTCCAATGGTGTGAGAGGGTTCAAGCCGTACACTACTTCAAAGGGTGTCTTCTTGGTTGTTGAGTACACAGCTCGGTTGTAAGCGAACTCTATGAATGGTAGGCACTCCACCCAAGTATTGAGGTTCTTTCCTAGTGTAGTCCCGAGAAAAGTTAATAGTGTCCGGTTGACAACTTCAGTTTGGCCATCGGTTTTAGGATTGCAGGTGGTAGAGAAGAGTAGATTCGTGCCTAACTTCCTCCAAAGGGTCCTTCAGAAATGGCTGAGGAACTTGGTGTCCTTGTCTAACACGATGGTCCTTGGCACTCCATGAAGCCGTACTATCTCCCTGAAGAACAGCTCGGCTGTTTGTGTGGCATCATTAACATTGGCACACGGGCTGAAGTGTGCCATCTTGGAGAATCTGTCCACCACTACAAAGATTTCATCTTTGTGGTTGATCTTGGGCAGACCTAGAACGAAGTCCATTGATATATCCACCCATGGATTTGTCGGTATGGGCAGTGGGAGATATAACCCATGAGGTTGCACTCGGGACTTTGCCTTCTTGCAGGTGATGCATCTTGCACAATGAGCTTCCACTGACCTTTTGATGTGTGGCCAGTAGAAGTGCTCCTTGACCACTGCTAGAGTCTTGTCGACACCAAAGTGGCCCATGAGTCCTCCTCCATGAGCTTCTCGGATGATAAGCTCTCGTAGTGATCCTTGTGGTATGCACAACTGATGAGGACATCAGGTCGTACATCCAGCCAGGAGACCAGACTGGCCGACCAGGAAGCTTGCCCGAGACAGCAGGACCATCTGGCGCGCCTGCCGACCAGACAGTACCGGCGGACCTCGACCTATAGGACCAGACCGGTCAACATCGCCGGCGGAGAGGCCCAAGCTTCCGGCACACTTGGTGGGGACGTGAATGACACCGCCGGTCCCCCTGATGATACCGCCGATCCTGAAGTCATTCCGGCCAGTACCGCCCATAATCCAGCCGGTACAGGCCATCCAGCCGAGTACACGCACACTTCCACTTCTACACAAGAGGACTCGGACCAAATGAGCTACCAGCTCCAGGACATGCACTTAGAGGAAGTATCTACACCAGTGGTACCTCCAGGAGCAATGACAAGAA
>JAENJI010000873.1:0-62482 GCA_018901935.1 Pugionium cornutum
TTTTCTACCGTCGGGATGTACCAACAACATCGTGATGAAATATACTTCCCGACGGAAGCGTGTTCGTCGGTAATTCCCGACGTATTAGTGATAATTTTGTCTGTCGGACTAGTATCGACGACTCCTTCCGTCGGAAATAACCAAACAATTGAAAATTGTTTTTTTTTAATAATTATTTTTTAGTTTTAAAAAAATATTTATTCTTTAAATTAAATTTTAAATTATTAAATATAATAAATATTTTTTTAATTTAATAAAAATATTAAAACAATTAAATAAAAATAATATTTCAAATTATAAATATATTAATACTTAAATTTTAATTGTTTTAAAATTTACAAATTACATCGTAGGAGAAGAACAAGGACGGAAAAATTCATCCGGATAATCCAGAAATTTAGTTTTTAACAAATCTACAAAATATTTTAGATTGGTCATCTCTATCTTCATATCCGCCATTTTTTCTTTGCATTGTGCGTTCTCATTTTCAGCCGTAGATGTTTCACCACTAGTATCTACAACTCTCCCGAGTCTTGGATGACGACGATTAAAAAATGGTACTTCCTATAAAAACAAAAAAAATATTATTAAAAAATATAATAATATTAAATATAAAATAAATAAAAAGAGAAATCGAACTTACATCAAGAACCAGATGGTTAATCTCAGAACGAGGTAATTCGGCGACCGAAGATGAAAAACCAACTTGAGACTGCTGAGACAAAATATCACGTTTTTTCTTTTTCACTTTTTCGATGATCTCACTAACGAGACCATCTTGGATGTGACCAATTTTTTTGTTCGTGTGGACGGTCTCGAGAAGTTGCAAGTGATCTGAATGTGCTCCAAGTTCTTGTACCTAAAAGTAAAAAAATACTAAATTAATATATAACAAAATTTCAAATAATAATAAATAAAATTAATATAATAATAATTTTTCCAATTGAACGGCTCGTCTCAGAAAATTAGTCGATCCAGCATTGTGAATGTAAATGCTTTTCCAGTCTCATCGGCCGCTCTTCCAGTTTCCTGAATTAGTCCTACAGATAGCCACAACGGTGAAAGATTCCCAATAACGAATAAAGTCGCTCCAAACCGACTCATTGAACTTGGTTTATCTTTTCCCTTTTTCCAATTTTGTTTCCATTCGGTCATGTGGCGGAAAAATTGTACGGCATCCTCTTTTTGAAAAGTTTCTTTCACCAATTTTGTGTTCATGGGATCCCATGTAAATTTTTGGTGCGAAAAAGTATTTTAAACAATTACATATTTAAAAATAAATCAACGTACCGCAAACGTGCTGAACAAAATCTAACGTTCTTTGTACGAAATATCTCTAAATTTGTATACAGTTTGTTCAAAAGAAAATGAAGCATCTTTAATATAGATTTGTTTCTTACGTTGTTTGAAATACCAAAACTACGAATTTTTATTAGAATAACGTTAAAATAATTATTTAAAACCTAATTATAGAAAATTTAATATCGTATGTCGAATTTCTTTGACGCATTGGATCAAGAAAATAAAATAGTTCACAACCAGGTTGATGAACCAATTTTTCAATTGTCATTGGTCGAAAATAATTATTTCCAGATTCTGCAATTTGTGTTGCTATAAAACTCGTAGTAGACGACTATAATCACGTCGGTACTTTTGATATGACGACTACACTTGATATTAATAATAATATTTAACACACAAAAAGTCAATTTTTCTCTAATATGTAACATACTGATATTAGAATACGGGTCGAATCAAAAGTCAATTTTATTTTAAATTGTTCTTTTTTTTCAAACACGAAACTAATGAATAATTAATTTTTTGGTAATCACTAATGACGTGTCAAAACTTCGCTTATGCAATATAACAAAACTGTTTGGGTCAGATTTCACCTTCTTATCAACGAGAGTTGTTAAAATTATGCATCGGTAATGATTAATGAAAATGAATTCTTTTGTGAAACGTAAGATTCAATGCATCAACTGAATACGGAGTGAGATCCTTTCTCTAAAAATTAACGGAAGGAGTTATGAAAAATAAAACAAAGCCCGTCTCAAAAAGCAGACCGAAAGAACCATATAATTAGTAGCAAAATCCAATGAAAACGAAGCAACAGGAAAATCCAGTTAAAAACGCAAATTTAAGATCCGATATTACCATGGAAAAAAAAGCAAACAGGAGAGGATCGTATTTGTGTCCACATAAACATTTGAATTGACATTCACAATCGCATTAACCCCAAAAAACAAACAGCACCAATCGAGATGAGTAAATAAGCAGCATCAAAAACAAATAACGACTATAAGCAGAATCAAATTTGTGATAAAATAGTATGAATAAATCTGAAAAACTAAATTTGTGAGGGCAAAACATATATTTCCGGCGATTACACTTACAAATATCAAGAGGAGACTTCCGGCGACGTATGTGGTGAGAGGGGAAGAGGCGGATTTCCGAACAGGAGAGAAAGATACCGATTTCCAAATGGGAGAGAAAACTGAAAGAGAAGTTGTGGAATCGTAGGTTATATTTGATATTTCCGATGACAAAAACCGTTGGAAATCCCTCGCCCAAATAATAAATATTTTTGCAAAAACCCATGTGGTAAATTAACTTTCCGCGTATAATTTAATATCGTCGATATTTCGTCAGAAATTACCGACAGATTTTTGACAGAAACTGAAAGTTCTGCATGTTCGACAAATTGTCAGTTCACGTGGTAAAGGATATTTCCGACGGCTTTTCGTCGGATCTAGTAGTTTGATCAGCAATCCGTCGGATGTTTCCGATGGATTTCTGACGGTCCTATTATTTGTTTATAAAAATAGTGAATATTTTTATTTATAAAATGTAATTTCATAAATTTCCAAAAATTTTAAAAATATCCAGATTACTTGCTAATGCAGATTTATTTTGTTTCTTAAGAATATACTAAAATAATGTGAAATAGCCTTTTCTCATAATTTATTATTTATTCAGATTTTGAATTTTGTTTATGTTTTGCTTGCTTATAGCTAATAATTTCATAGTATTGTTTTTTTGGATCCGTACGCGAAGCTAGTTAAAGGTCGCCGCTTTTTTGGCGATAGTAACCAAAAGTTTGCTATATTATATGAATTTAATTATAATTTTGAGAGCCCACCATTTAACTAGGGAGATGACTACAAGTCCCCTAAATTGGTTTTCAGTTTATATTAGAAATATTTATAAAACTTTTTATTTTGAAAGAGCTATCTAGTATATAACATTAGGAATGTGTACCATTTAGTCATAGCCCATATATGTTTAAAAAATTTAAATCTATTAAACTCTATATTTGAAATTTCTTTTCGTCGCATATTCGTTGGAAATTACAGACGGAATTCCGATGGGTATTCAAATGTCTTTGGCAATACATCGGATAAAGTTATCCGACACGATTGGGTATAGTATCAATACCCTATGTCGTCGGGAATCTGAATAGAGTTTCCGATGCAATTGCGACGGGTTTTGTAGTTCTATCGCAATATTTTCGGAAATCCATCGCACACATGAATTTAAAATTTTTAGAAAATATTATTTGACACTGAAAATTAAAGTATCATAAAACTAAAACATTGCAATCACGGATTTAATCTGAATATCATGAACATTCCGAAGTAGCTGAATTTTTATCGTCAAATTCGCCAATCTCTTCTTTTGAGTCTTGAAATACGTTGTAATCTCCGTCTGTTGTATCATCAACAACAAGGTTAACTTCAAAAGAAGTCTCTATGGAATCCAAGGATGTATTGAAATACGTTGTATTGATGTCACTGTAATCCAATGATCTTGTTTGTTCCTCACACGAGGATATCGAATGTAATAAATCTGGTCCGCTTGTGATGCAAGTATAAAATGATCATATTTTTTATGTCGCTTACGAGAGTGGACAGATGTAACACCGAATTCGTCTTAATGTTGACCAATGACAGGGCCATACCAGTCACAATAGAACACAATACACCTCAAACCAAACATTACTCGATGGTGAACTTCTAATATTTAACGAAGAACATCGTTGTATACAAATTCACCAGATTGAGATGATATACCATAATTAGAAGTTGTTTGTGAGATTCCTTCGCGAGAACTCTTAAAAGTATATCCACGAGTGCAGTACATTGGATAAGATTTTGCCGTAAATGTAGGACCACTCACTAACTCAACTAACCACGTGGGAAACGTTATCCCTCTAGAAGGACCCGTAATAACCTGCAAAATAATTGAATGCGCTCAACTATATATTTATATATATAGGAAATTATTATTGAATTACATAATTAATTACCACTGACGTAAAAGTGCAATCAACTTGCAAATTCGCTCTTTTTAAATTCGACCAACTCATTCTCTGTATAATTTGAATAATAAACACGTATTTGATCCATGTATATCCTGTTAATTATAAACAAAATAATTAAAAATAAATTATAATAACAATTATAAAAAAAATAAATGAATGTACCTTTGCTATTCCAAAGCGTCATCGCAATTTATCAAAATATACAGATGCAAGTGTCTTTGTTCCTCCTCTGATAGGCGTCGCGTCTTCCCTTTTCCACTTAAACGTCCAATTTGTGCAAATACTTCTTGCAAATACACTAGATAACTTGGTTTTTCTCCTCCATCATCATCTCGTGCATGTCATTTATTTTTTGTTTGGACTTGCGATGGAAAATAGTAGCTGCCAAAGTTAGATGTTTCCTCATTAATACTTTGTGCGATGATTGAACTTTCAACCCTGGAAAGATTTTTAACTTTTTCTTTAGGTGGAACATATATCTCTCAAAAGGATACATTAATCGTTACTGAACATGTCCTCCAAGCGCTGCTGAGGTGAATAGGAAGATGTTTCATAACATCAAAAAATGTTGGTGGAAATATTTTCTCATGGTTACAAATGAGAACCGGTATTTGTTCCTCCAAATTTCGAATATCGTCTCCAGTAAGTGATCTTGTAGATAAATCTCGGAAAAAAGCACCAATCCCTGCATAATAAAAAATTTATTCCAGCCAAAAAATTATAATTATATATAAAATAATGTAAACATACCTAAAATTTCTCCGTGAATGTTTTTAGGCAGAAGATTGCTAAAGGCAAATGAAAATATTCTTTGCATGACAATATGACAATCATGACTTTTCATTCTTGTAAAATTGCCTTTAACATTATCGACACAATTACGAAGATTAGATGCGTATCCGTCTGAAAATTTGATACTATGCTTAATCCACTAAAGGAACTCATCTTTTGCATGCGCATCCAACCACAATGCGGGAGACAATGATTTTCCATTTGACAATACATTTAGTTCCTTCCGTGAACAAATATCTGGAAAATCCAATCTAGCTTTCAAATTATCTTTCGTTTTCCATTCACATTTAGAAAAGTATTCATTATGTTGTCAAAAAATTCTTTTCATTGTGCATAACATCTAGATTGTGGCGCAACAGATGGTCCTTTCAATATGGTAAATCCCAAAAAATACACTTTTGTGCCAATTATGGTATTCGCCACAACTATCAACAGGATAATGTCCGTTACCTCCACATGAAGCCGTTTTCTAAGCACCAAAATCTTTATGTTGAGTCATCATATAATTCCCATCAAGCATAGGAGGTGGACCATCAAAAAAATTTTGTTTTTCTTAAACAATGTCGTGCTCCGGCGATACGGATGATCTTGTGGAAGAAAGCGTCGATGACAATCAAACCAACTAGTCTTTCGTCCATGTTTCGCATCATTATTATCTTGACAATATGGGCATGCTAACTTTCCATGCGTCGACCATCTTGATAACATACCATATGCTGGAAAATTACTTATGGCCCACAAATAAGTACTGCTCGCATCAAGAAGTTCTATTGGTTGGAAACATCGAATGCTTCCACACCATTTTCCCACAACATTTTTAACTCGTGAATTAGTGGCTGTAAGAAAATATCAAGCGATCGCTTAGGATGCTCTGGACCAGGGACAAGAATTGTTAGAAATAAAAACTCTCATTTCATGCACAACGAAGGAGACAAATTATAAGGTGTCATGATAACTGGCCACAACGAGTATTTTCTCCCATGCTTCCCAAAAGGGTTGAATCCATCTATAGATAACACGAGGTATACGTTCCTAGGCTCATATGCAAAACTAGGATCAACCTCTTTAAAATGTTTCCATGCTTCTGTATCCAAGGGATGCACAATTTCTCCATTCGAATTATGTTCTACATGCCATCTCATAGGCTTTGCCGTGTGTTCAGATTGATATAACCTCTTTAACCTCTCTGTTAATGGCAAATACCACATCCGTTTTTGCGGAATAGGTACTCTGCCGCTTGTCTCTTGAAATCGAGGTTTGTGACAAAATTGGCACTTCATGCGGTTCTCATCATTTCTCCAATAGGTCATTCAGTTGTCAATACATACATCGATCATCTAATACGTCAATCCAAGACCAGATACAAGTTTTTGAACCACGTAATATGAAGCAGGTGCAATATTATCTTCAGGAAATATATCTATAACAAAATCAGCTATCACATTCTCGCAATCTTCAGCCAAGTTGAAATCCGTCTTTATCGTCATCAACCTGCTTGCAGCAGATAAAGGCGATAATCCATCTCTACATACTTTATGCAAAGGCTGCTTGGATGCATCTAACATATCAAAAAATTTCCGGGCTTCCAAATTAGGTTCCTCTATTCTACTCCTATCTTCAATGTACGATGCTCATTGTTCACAAAACGCATCATTCACCATCTGAACAGTACTTCCCTTTATATCAACTTTTGATTCCCGGTTCCTTTACCCTAACATTAGTACTATCTAACCTTTTTGAAGTACTACCATAATATTGTATCGTTGCATTAGTTTCTCCATCTGAATACAAAATTTTGTAACCCAACATAAATCCGGTCCTATAAAAATGGTTACGTACTTCTCTAACATAGATTAATCTATGATGTCATGCTATTGTTTGATGCAAATTTCATGAACTCTTCAACACCTTTCGCAAATTCATCCGTTAATTCCCCTGTTGTTGAATCATGCCGAGGTTTAGCCATCCACGATCGAAAATAATCATAAGAACCTGAAGAAGACATTTTGTTAATTTTTTTGTTCTGGTGAAATTGTGAAAGAGCAGACCGTATTTATATTGAAAATTAGAAGATTATCACAAATTTTTAACAGATTATTATGAAGTTTTATCAAACAATCACCAAAATTTTAACAGATTATTCTTGAATATTCCCATTTCCGATGGACTTCCGACGGTTGCCGACCACTGCCTGAAATTTCCGACGACAACCCGACGACAGTCTATGTTTACAGATCGGGCAAACTAACAATTCCCAAAAAATATGATTTCGTCGGAAAGTCATCGAAACTTTTGACGGATTGCCGTTGACATTTAGATTTATTCATCTAAAAAAATAATTAAGTGGAATCAGTCAACCGATATATTCCTGATGGATTCCAGATGGATAGTAAAAACCAGAATCCATCAAAAATTGTTGACGGATAGTAGTAGGTAGAAAGCCGACGGTATCGATTTCATCAGAAATTGCCAAAGGTTTCGAGAGGATATCCCGACGCCGTAGTTGTCATCGGTAACCGGACGGATGTCTATCGGGTTTTACCATCGATTTGTCGATGGTGGTACAAATGTTGGGATTTACCGACAGAATACCGATGATGTGTGTTTGCTTGATAATCCATCGGAACACCGTCGACTAACCGTTGGAATATTGCAACAATAATATTTTCGTCATAAACGCCATTGGAAATATTAATGTTTTCTTGTAGTGCTTGGAGGCTTTTTCGTAACTCTTTCAGTCTCAAATGTTGATATAATATGAAAAATTAAGCTAGCTTAACATGGACGTTGGACTCAAGTCATTTTGAGCTTTAAATCAAAAGTTAAAGTCGATTTAGTGCTGACATGTAAGTTTATCAGCTATTTAAAATGAACATTCTAAACAGATCATCGGTGCTCCTCGAGTAAAGGCAAAAAATGAAGCATAATCCATGGCATCACACAATTTGGGATATATTGGATTACTTGGAAGCTTTGTTGTAGCTATTTTGGTCTTAAATTTTGTCACAATATAGAAAATTGAGCTATTTTAATGTGGGAATTAGATTCTTGTCATTTTGAACTCTATTCAAAAGTTACAGACGATTTAGTGCGAACATGTAAATTTGATCGGCCAGTTAAAATGAACATTCTAAACTTATCATTGGTGCTCCTTGAGTAAACGGTTATAAATGAAGTATAATGCATGGCATTATGCAGTTTGGTGCACATTGGATTACTCGGAGGCTTTGACGTAGTTCTTTTGGTCTCAAATATTTTCAAAATATTGTCGTAGCTCTTTCAGTCTTAAATCTTGTCACAATATAGAAAATTGAGCTAGATTAATGTAGGAAATATATTCGTGTCATTCTGAACACTAAATCAAAAGTTGAAAACAATTTATTGCGGCCATGTCAAGTGGATCAGCCAGTTAAATTGATCATTCTAAACTGATTAGTGGTGCTCATAGAATAAGGGCGTATAAATGAAGCATAATGCATAACATCACGAAGTTTATGATATATTGGATTACTTGTAGGCTTTGTTGTAGCTATTTTTTATCTCAATTTTTTTCACAATAGAGAAAATAGAACTAGCTTAACATGGGTGTTGGATTCATATCATTTTGAACTCTAAATCAAAAGTTACGAAAAATTTAGTGTGGACATGTCAAGTTGATCGGCCAGTTAAAGTGATCATTATAAAGTGATCATTGCTACTCTTGGGTAAAGGCTTACAAATGAAGCATAATGTAGGGCATCACACAGTTAAGGGTAGATGGGATTACTTGGAAGCTTTGTCGTAGCTATTTTTGTCCTAAATTTTGTCACAATATAGAAAATTGAGGTAGCTTAACGTGGACGTTGGATTCGTGTCATTTTGAACTCTAAATCAAAAGTTATGGACGATTTAGTGCAGACGTATCAAGTTGATCGGCTAGTTAAAATGATCATTCCAAACTGATCATTAGTGCTCCTTGAGTATTAAAAATGAAGCCCAATGCATGGGATCACATAGTTTGGGATACATTGGATTACTTGGAGGCTTTGTCGTAACTCTTTCAGTGTCAAATGTTTCTACAATATAAAAAAATTGAGCTAGATTAACGTGGGCATTGGATTCGTGTCATTCTGAACTCTAAATTAAAAGTTACGGATGATTTAGTGCCGACATGTCAAAGTTATCGGCGAGTTAAAATGATCATTCTAAATTGATCATTGGTGCTCCTTGTGTAAAGGCTTATAAATGTAGTATAATGCATGGCATCACGCTGTTTGGTATTTAATTACTTGGAGGCTTTTTCGTAGCTCTTTCAGTTTCAAATGTTGTCAACAAATGGAAAATTGAGCTAGTTTATCATGGAGTTTGATTCGGGTCATTTTGAACTCTAAATCAAAAGTTACGGATGATTTAGTGCCGACTTGTCAAGTTGATCGACCAGTTAAAATGATCATTCTAAACTGAACATTGGTGATCCTTGAGTAAAGGCTTATAAATGAAATATAATGCATGATATCACGCAGATTGGGATATATTGGATTACTTGGAGGCTTTATCATAGCTATTTTGATAATTAATTTTTACATAATATAGTGAATTGAGCGAGCTTAAAGTGGATATTTGACTCGTGTAATTACAAATTTTAATCAAAAATTACGGACGATTAAGTGCGGACATATCAAGCTGATCGGCTAGTTAAAATAACCATTCTAAACTGATCATTGGTTTTCCTTGAGTAAAAGCTTATAAATGAAACATAATACATGGCATCACACAGTTGGAATACATTGGATTACTTCGAGGCTTTGTCGTAGCTCTTTCAGTCTTAAATCTTGTCACAATATAGAAAATTGAGCTAGATTAATGTAGGCAATATATTCGTGTCATTCTGAACACTAAATCAAAAATTGAAAAAATTTTATTGCGGCCATGTCAAGTGGATCAGCTAGTTAAATTGATCATTCTAAACTGATTAGTGGTGCTCATTGAATAAGGGCGTATAAATGAAGCATAATGTATAACATCACGAAGTTTATGATATATTGGATTACTTGTAGGCTTTGTTGTAGCTATTTTTTTATCTCAATTTTTTTCACAATAGAGAAAATAGAACTAGCTTAACATGGGTGTTGGATTCATATCATTTTGAACTCTAAATCAAAAGTTACGAAAAATTTAGTGTGGACATGTCAAGTTGATCGGCCAGTTAAAGTGATCATTATAAAGTGATCATTGCTACTCTTGGGTAAAGGCTTACAAATGAAGCATAATGTAGGGCATCACACAGTTAAGGGTAGATGGGATTACTTGGAAGCTTTGTCGTAGCTATTTTTGTCCTAAATTTTGTCACAATATAGAAAATTGAGCTAGCTTAAGGTGGACGTTGGATTCGTGTCATTTTGAACTCTAAATCAAAAGTTATGGACGATTTAGTGCAGACATATCAAGTTGATCGGCTAGTTAAAATGATCATTCCAAACTGATCATTAGTGCTCCTTGAGTATTAAAAATGAAGCCTAATGCATGGGATCACATAGTTTGGGATACATTGGATTACTTGGAGGCTTTGTCGTAACTCTTTCAGTGTCAAATGTTGCTACAATATAAAAAAATGAGCTAGATTAACGTGGGCATTGGATTCGTGTCATTCTCAACTCTAAATTAAAAGTTACGGATGATTTAGTGCCGACATGTCAAAGTTATCGGCGAGTTAAAATGATCATTCTAAATTGATCATTGGTGCTCCTTGTGTAAAGGCTTATAAATGTAGTATAATGCATGACATCACGCTGTTTGGTATTTAATTACTTGGAGGCTTTTCCGTAGCTCTTTCAGTCTCAAATGTTGTCAACAAATGGAAAATTGAGCTAGTTTATCGGGGAGTTCGATTCGGGTCATTTTGAACTCTAAATCAAAAGGTACGGATGATTTAGTGCCGATTTTTCAAGTTGATCGACCAGTTAAAATGATCATTCTAAACTGAACATTGGTGATCCTTGAGTAAAGGCTTATAAATGAAATATAATGCAAGATATCACGCAGATTGGGATATATTGGATTACTTGGAGGCTTTATCATAGCTATTTTGATAATTAATTTTTACATAATATAGTGAATTGAGCCAGCTTAAAGTGGATATTTGACTCGTGTAATTACAAAATTTGATCAAAAATTACGGACGATTAAATGCGGACATATCAAGCTGATCGGCTAGTTAAAATAACCATTCTAAACTGGTCATTGGTTTTTCTTGAGTAAAAGCTTATAAATGAAATATAATACATGGCATCACACAGTTGGAATACATTGGATTACTTCGAGGTTTTGTCGTAGCTCTTTCAGTCTTAAATCTTGTCACAATATAGAAAATTGAGCTAGATTAATGTAGGCAATATATTCGTATCATTCTGAACACTAAATCAAAAATTGAAAAAAAATTATTGCGGCCATGTCAAGTGGATCAGCTAGTTAAATTGATCATTCTAAACTGATTAGTGGTGCTCATTGAATAAGGGCGTATAAATGAAGCATAATGCATCATGCAGTTTGGTATACATTTGATTACTTGGAGGCTTTGTCATAGCTCTTTCAGTCTCAAATGTTGTCACAAAATGGAAAATTGAGCTATTTTATTGGGTCATTTTGAACTATAAATCAAAACTTATGGATGATTTAGTGCCAACTTGTAAGGTTGATCGACCAATTAAAATGATCATTCTAATCTGAACATTGGTAATTTTTGAGTAAAGGCTTATAAATGAAACATAATGCATGGTATCACGCGAATTCGGATATATTGGATTACTTGGAGGCTTTATCATAGCTATTTTGATCTTTAGTTTTCACATAATATAGTGAATTGAGCCACCTTAATGTGGGTGTTGGACTTGTGCAATTACAAATCTTAATCAAAAATTACGGACGATTAAGTTTGGACATGTCAAGCTGATCGGCGAGTTAAAATAGCCATTCCAAACTGATCATTGGTTCTCCTTGAGTAAAGGCTTATAAATGAAACATAATACATGGCATCACACAGTTGGAATACATTGGATTACTTCGAGGCCTTGTCGTAGCTCTTTCAGTCTTAAATCTTGTCACAATATAGAAAATTGAGCTAGATTAATGTAGGCAATATATTCGTGTCATTATGAACACTAAATCAAAAGTTGAAAACAATTTATTGCGGCCATGTCAAGTGGATCAGTTAGTTAAATTGATCATTCTAAACTGATTAGTGGTGCTCATTGAATAAGGGCGTATAAATGAAGCATAATGTATAACATCACGAAGTTTATGATATATTGGATTACTTGTAGGCTTTGTTGTAGCTATTTTTTTATCTCAAATTTTTTCACAATAAAGAAAATAGAACTAGCTTAACATCGGCATTAGATTCATGTCATTTTGAACTCTAAATTAAAAGTTACAAAAAATTTAGTGTGGACATGTCAAGTTGATCGGCCAATTAAAGTGATCATTATAAAGTGATCATTGGTACTCTTGGGTAAAGGCTTACAAATGAAGCATAATGCAGGGCATCACACAGTTAAGGGTAGATGGGATTACTTGGAAGCTTTGTCATAGCTATTTCTATCCTAAATTTTGTGACAATATAGAAAATTGAGATAGCTTAACGTGGACGTTGGATTCGTGTCATTTGAACTCTAAATCAAAAATTACGGACGATTTAGTGCGGACATATCAAGTTGATCGGCTAGTTAAAATGATCATTCCAAACTGATCATTGGTGCTCCTTGAGTATTAAAAATGAAGCCTAATGCATGGGATCACATAGTTTGGGATACATTGGATTACTTGGAGGCTTTGTCATAACTCTTTCAGTGTCAAATGTTGCTACAATATAAAACAATTGAGCTAGATTAACGTGGGCATTGGATTCATGTCATTCTGAACTCTAAATTAAAAGTTACGGATGATTTAGTGCCGAGATGTCAAGGTTATCAGCGAGTTAAAATGATCATTCTAAATTGATCATTGGTGCTCCTTGTGTAAAGGCAGTATAATGCATGGCATCACGCTGTTTGGTATACATTTAATTACTTGGAAGCTTTTTCGTAGCTCTTTTAGTCTCAAATGTTGTCAACAAATGGAAAATTGAGATAGTTTATCGGGGAGTTCGATTCGGGTCATTTTGAACTCTAAATCAAAAGTTACGAATGATTTAGTGCCGACTTGTCAAGTTGATCGACCAATTAAAATGATCATTCTAAACTAAACATTGGTGATCCTTGAGTAAAGGCTTATAAATGAAATATAATGCATGATATCACGCGGATTGTGATATATTGGATTACTTGGAGGCTTTATCATAGCTATTTTGATAATTAATTTTTACATAATATAGTGAATTGAGCTAGCTTAAAGTGGATATTGGACTCGTGTAATTACAAATTTTAATCAAAAATTACGATCGATTAAGTGCGGACATATCAAGCTGATCGGCTAGTTAAAATAGCCATTCTAAACTGATGATTGGTTTTCCTTGAGTAAAGGCTTATAAATGAAGCATAATGCATGACATCACACAGTTGGAATACATTAGTTTACTTTGAGGCTTTGTCATAGCTCTTTTAGTCTTAAATCTTGTCACAATATAGAAATTGAGATAGATTAATGTAGGCAATATATTCGTGTCATTCTGAACTCTAAATCAATAGTTGAAAACGATTTATTGCGGCCATGTCAAGTGGATCAGCTAGTTAAATTGATCGTTCTAAACTAATCATTGGTGCTCATTGAGTAAGGGCGTATAAATGAAGCATAATGCATAACATCACGAAGTTTATGATAAATTGGATTACTTGGAGGCTTTGTAGTAGCTATTTTTGGATCTCAAATGTTGTCACAATAGAGAAAATAGAACTAGCTTAACATGGGCGATGGATTCATGTCATTTTGAACCCTAAATCAAAAGTTACGAACGATTTAATGTCGACATGTCAAGTTGATCGGCCAGTTAAAATGATCGTTATAAAGTGATCATTGGTGCTCCTTTGGTAAAGGCTTACAAATGAAACATAATGCAGGGCATCACACAGTTTAGGGTAGATGGGATTTAATGGAGGCTCTGTCGTAGCTCTTTCAGTCTCAAATGTTGTCACAATATAGAAAATTGAGCTACATTAATGTGGGCGTTGGATTCATATCATTTTGAGATCTAAATTAAATGTTAAAGACGATTTATTGTGGAAATTTCAAGCTGATCATCAGCTCGTTAAAATGATCATTCTAAAGAGATCATTGGTGCTTATTGAGTAAAAGCGTATAAATTAAGCATAATGCATGGCATCATGCAATTTGGGATATATTGGATTACTTGGATGTCGTAGCTATTTGGGTCTTAAATTTTGTAACAATATATAATATTGAGCTAGCTTAACGTAGGCGTTGGATCCGTGTCATTGTGAAATCTAAATCAATAGTTACGGACGAATTAGTGCTGACATGTTAAGTTTAACGGCTAATTAATTGATCATTCCAAACTGAAAATTCTAAACTAATCATTAGTGCTCCTTGAGTAAAGGTTTATAAATTAAGCATAATACATGGCATCATGCAGTTTAGGATATATTGGCTGACTCAAAGCCTTTGTTGTAGCTCTTTCAGTCTCAAACGTTGTCACAATATAGAAAATTTAGCTAGCGTAACGTGGGCATTGGATTCGTGTCATTCTGAACTCTAAATCAAAAGTTACGGACGATTTAATGCATACATTTCAAGTTTATTGGCCAATTAAAATGATAATTCTAAACTGATCAGTGTTTCTCCTTGAGTAAAGGCTAATAAATGAAGCATAATGCATGGCATCACGCAGTTTGGGTTATATTGGATTATTTGGAGGCTTTGGCGTAGCTATTTCAGTCATTAATTTATCACAATATAGAAAATTGAAGTAGCTTAATGTGGTCGTTGGATTCATGTCATTCGGAATTCTAAATGAAAAATTATGTATAATTTAATACGGACATGTCAAGTTTATCATCTAGTTAAATTGATCATTCTAAATTGATCATTGGTGCTCATTGCGCAAAGGTTTACAAATGAAGCATAATGCATGACATCACGTAGTTTGGGATTGATTGCATTACTTGAAGGCTTTGTCATATCTATTTTGGTTTTAAATTTTGTCACAATATAGAATATTGAGCTAGCTTCCTCCAAAGTCAGATGTTCTTAGAGGATTGACAGTTCTTATTCGCTCGTATAAAAATTGTTCGCCTGTCAATGATTATGGAGGATAGTCATTCAAAGCGTGCTTCCCCTTTTAAAATTTGTTTTATTTTTCCGTAACGGGTGACCCTTAGGGAGAAACCTTTTGTGACAATCAAACCAACACGTCTTTCTACCATTTGGTAATTGAAATGCCTTCGTATCAGCCATACAAATTGGACAAGCCAGTCTACCATGTGTTGTCCATTCTGACAACATTACATAAGCGGGAAGATCGCTTATCGTCCATAGTAACACAACTTTTAGATTGAAATTTTGATTCAACGATACATCGTATGCATCAACTTCCGTAGACCACAATTCTTTCAACTCATCAATCAAAGGTCGGAGGAATATATCCAGACTAGCACGCGGATGATTTGGCCCCGAATTCAGAATTGTTAGAAACAAGTACTCTTTCTTCATACACGTGTCCGGTGGCAAGTTATATGGAGGGATAATCACTGGCCATATGAATGATTATGAGACATCCCAAATGGATTGAAGCCATCAGTACATAAGCCAAGATAAAGGTTTCGAGATTCAGCAGCAAATCTAGGATGTATATATTGAAAAAATTTCCACTCTGAGCATCAGATGGATGACTCATTTCTCCGTTTTCTGCTTCATGCTCTGCGTGCCATCTCATTGCCTCTGCGGTTTTCTCGCTTTGATACATTCTTTTAAGTCTGTTTCTTATAGGTAAATACCACATACGAGTGAAAGGTTTTCTCGTCCTGCCCTCGCTTGGCTTATATCGGGGGGAATCGAAAAATTTGCATTTTTCCAATTTCTCATCTTCTTACCAGAAGATCATACAATTGTTAACACACATGTCAGTTGTATAAAACATGAGCCCTAAATTTCGCATCAATTTTTCGGTTTCATAATATGAACCCTTTGCCTGATTCTCTTCAGGCAAATATTCTGTAAACAGCTTTGCCGAAGAACGCAAGCATTTTTCTTGTAGATTAAAATCAGACTTAATGTTCATGAACCGAGCAACTAAAGATAACTGTGAGTGCCCTTCATGACAACCGTCATACAATGGATTTTTCGCAGCTTCTAACATGTTGCAAAAATTTTGTGCTTCTTCATTAGGTTCTTCTTCATTATTATATTCTTCTTTGTTCTGATTATAGTACTGATCATCAGTCGTTGTCTCACGAAATGCATCCGTCACTATTTCAACATATCTATTACCGGATGTACCAACTGTTTCATCAATAGTACCACATGTACCTCTCTGATTTCTTTGGAAATCACCCCGACTACTCGTCCCTAACTGAACATTCAACTCTTCTCCATGTTTATACCAAATATAATAATTTGGCATAAATCCTCGACTATATAGATAACTCCATATTTTCCGTCCCGGAATAAATTTATCGTTTTTGCAATTAATACAAGGACAGAAAAACTTACCTCCGCTACTTTGAGCTATTGGTTGACTACTTGCAAAATTCATGAACTGCTCCATGCCTAGTGCAACTTCCGCCGATATATTTCTTGTTTGATTATCAATCCTTTTGTTTATCTAATCTCTCGAATTATTATCATTTCCCCACATGTTTGAAGTTTTTTTCCCTTCGATTCTACAAATGAGAGAATGGGATGAGACATATATATATATACAACATTTTGCCCCTACTTTGCCACTACTTTGCCATAACTTTGCACTACTTTGCGACCACAACAGTGTAGTTGCTTAAAAGTCGGTATAACTAACACGCACATGTTTTTTATGTTGTCACTTTGCCACCACTTTGTGACTGAAGAGCCACTCCAAATGTAGTCGCAAATTGGTCGCATATTTAGCGACCAATATGCGACTAATATGTGGTTCTTCCATAAATAGTCACTAATCAGTCGCAGTTAAGTCGCTTAATGGTTGCGTATTGCGACCAATATGCGATTACACGTTTTAGTCACACTTTTGCGACCACTTTGCGACTACACTTTTGTAGTCGCAAATTGGTCGCAAAAACATGACAAATGTGGTCGCAAATTTTGCGATTACGTATGTGGTACGCAAATGGTCGCAAATGCGATTATTACGTATGTGGTCGCAAAATATAGTGGCATTTTGGCAGTTGTCTTGTAGTGTTCGGAAGATGACATTTCATTGAAAAGAGAGGAAGAATTCCACATATGGGTTCGAGATTATGTATGTTTAATTAATTCACATGTATATTATATTAAATTTTTTAATTTTGAAATACTAACTTTTTATATGTATATGATCATAGGTCAATACATGCACTTCAACAGATCCACGCGCCTTTCCGATTTGGGCTCAAAAATTAGTTTAAGGGCCGATGAATAAAGCGTCAACTTGGCCGATCGATTTTACAAGAGGTTATATGTTCCACAGAAAGAAACATGGACATAGGAGAAAGGCATATAACTACGGCATTTGTGTCAAGGTAGACAATTACTCAGATGCATCTGATGAAGCTAATTTTTATGGGATTTTAACAGATATCATTCAACTTGAGTATGTCGGCCTCCTAAATTTGAAGATCACACTTTTTAAATGTGAGTGGTACGATCCTACGCTTTTGAAAGGAACTCGGAAGTTGGAAAATGGTGTCGTTGATGTCTTATCATCAGGAAAATACTACAAATACAAACCATTTATATTAGGTACGTACGTAAATAATTAACTATATATATATGTGAATTTATATGTATTATGTACGTAAAATTATATAAATTAATTTTGTTACATATATAACTAATTTACATTTCATTAATTATGATGTACCAGCCTCTGAAGCAGATCAAGTTTGTTATATTCCCTATCCGCACATCAAATCATCATCAAAACAAACATGGCTCAATGTTATGAAAGTTAATCCTAGATCTAACATTTTGGGGAAATACAAAAACAAAGATGAGAATGGTCTGTTGCAACAAGAAAATTATGAAGAGATAATGGTTGTTCAAGAGATAGAAGTAGATCGTTTGGTCGATAGAGTTAATCATACCGAAGAAATTTATTTCGATGTCGGAGATGCCGAACTAGAGGATGAATTTCAGTGTAATATTTCATCTTCAGATTATGACAAGGACGAACAGATGTAATTAATATATTTGACATTTTTATGTATTTTTGATATTTTATCCTTAAAATAAAATGTGGTCGCAAATCAGTCGCAAAAAGTGTGACTGATTAGCGACCACATATTAATTTATCGAATTATTCGGGGTGGTCGCAAATCTGTCCAAAATTCTGACTGATTTGTGACCACCAAATAACTTGGTGGAAGGAAAATTTGAAAACTTTAGAACTCTCACCAAATTTAATGGTGGTCACAAATCATTCAAAAATTTGGGACTGATTTGCCACCACAGGATCAAAATTTCTACCATGGTCGCAAACTGTTCGCAAAATAGCGACCACTTTGCGACTATATTGGGTAAATTCACATTTTCCCTAAGTATTTTCCATATTTACAACTTTTTTTACATTTCTAGGTAAGTACTAACCATTCTAAGTGGCCAAATATACAAAAAAAAATCATATTTGGGTTCATTTAAATTTTAGGAACATTTGAAGTGTATATAAGAGGTATAAAGTTATGGAAATATGTTAAGTGTTTTAGGTAAATGATATGTAAATTTGGTAAATTTGGTAAATGTTGTTGCTTACTTAGTAATTGAAGTTCGTACAACTCCTAATCAAGTTATCAATCTTATATAATTCAATTTATTCAACAAAATCATAAAATTTAGGGTTTGGGGTGTTAATTGTGACTACTTTGCCACCACATTAGCACTATATTGGGAATGTGGTGGCAAATTGGTCACAAAATACTACAGGTGGTCGCAAATCAGCAAATATGCGACTGATTTGGGACCACAAGATCAAAATTTCTACTGTAGTCGCAAATTGGTCAAAAAATAGTGACCGCTTTGCGACTACATAGAGTAAATTCATATTTTTCCTATATTTACAACTTATTTTTTTCATTTCTATGTAAGTACTAACCATTATAAGTTGCCAAATATACACAAAATCATATTTGTGTTCATGTAAATTTTAGAAACATTTGAATTGTATATAAGAGGTATAAGGTTAAGGAAATGTGTTAAGTGTTTTAGATAAATGATTTGTAAATTTGGTAAATAATGTTGCTTACTTTGTAATTGAAGTTTGTACAACTCCTAATCAACTTATCAATCTCATATAATTCAATTTATTCAACAAAATCATAAAATTTAGGGCTTGAGGTTTTAATTGTGACTAAATTGCCACCACATTGCTACTGCATTTGAAAAGTGGTGGCAAAATTACGACTGATTTGCGACCACAACTGAAAATAACATATTATCATACATAAAAAAATATGGTCGCAAATCAGTCAAGTGTGACTGATTAGCGACCACATATTAATTTCTCGAATTATTGGGGGTGGTCGCAAATCTATCCAAAATTGCGACTGATTTGCGACCACCATTAATTTGGTGGAAGTTGAAAATCTGAAAACTTTAGAACTCTCACCAAATTTAATGCTGGTCACAAATCATATAAAAATTTGGGACTGATTTGCCACCACAGGATCAAAATTTCTACCGTAGTCAGAAACTGGTCACAAAATAGCGATCACTTTGCGACTAAATTGGGTAAATTCACATTTTCCCTAAGTATTTTCCATATTTACAATTTGATTTTGCATTTCTAGGTAAGTACTAACCATTATAAGTGGCCAAATATACAAAAAATCATATTTTGGTTCATTTAAATTTTAGGAACATTTGAAGTGTATATAAGAGGTATAAGGTTATGGAAATGTGCTAAGTGTTTTAGGTAAATGATATGTAAATTTGGTAAATTTGGTAAATGTTGTTGCTTACTTAGTAATTGAAGTTCGTACAACTCCTAATCAAGTTATCAATCTTATATAATTCAATTTATTCAACAAAATCATAAAATTTAGGGTTTGGGGTATTAATTGTGACTACTTTGCCACCACATTAGCACTATATTGGGAATGTGGTGGCAAATGGGTCACAAAATACTATAGGTGGTCGCAAATCAGCAAATATGCGACTGATTTGGGACCACAAGATCAAAATTTCTACTATAGTCGCAAATTGGTCAAAAAATAGTGACCGCTTTGCGACTACATAGAGTAAATTCGTATTTTTCCTAAGTATTTTTCACATTTACAACTTATTTTTTCATTTCTATGTAAGTACTAACCATTATAAGTGGCCAAATATACACAAAATCATATTTGTGTTCATGTAAATTTTAGAAACATTTGAATTGTATATAAGAGGTATAAGGTTAAGGAAATGTGTTAAGTGTTTTAGATAAATGATTTGTAAATTTGGTAAATATTGTTGCTTACTTTGTAATTGAAGTTTGTACAACTCCTAATCAACTTATCAATCTCATATAATTCAATTTATTCAACAAAATCATAAAATTTAGGGCTTGAGGTTTTAATTGTGACTAAATTGCCACCACATTGCTACTGCATTTGAAAAGTGGTGGCAAAATTATGACTAATTTCTGACCACTACTGAAAATAACAGATTATCATACATAAAATAAAATATGGTCGCAAATCAGTCGCAAAAAGTGTGACTGATTAGTGACCACATATTAATTTCTCAAATTATTGGGGGTGGTCGCAAATCTATCCAAAATTGCGACTGATTTGCGACCACCATTAATTCGGTGGAAGTTGAAAATCTGAAAATTTTAAAACTCTCACCAAATTTAATGCTGGTCACAAATCATCCAAAAAGTTGGGACTGATTTGCCACCACAGGATCAAAATTTCTACCGTAGTCGCAAACTGGTCACAAAATAGCGACCACTTTGCGACTAAATTGGGTAAATTCACATTTTCCCTAGGTATTTTCCATATTTACAACTTGATTTTGCATTTCTAGGTAAGTACTAACCATTATAAGTGGCCAAATATACAAAAAATCATATTTGGGTTCATTTAAATTTTAGGAACATTTGAAGTGTATATAAGAGGTATAAGGTTATGGAAATGTGTTAAGTGTTTTAGGTAAATGATATGTAAATTTGGTAAATTTCGTAAATGTTGTTGCTTACTTAGTAATTGAAGTTCGTACAACTCCTAATCAAGTTATCAATCTTATATAATTCAATTTATTCAACAAAATCATAAAATTTAGGGTTTGGGGTATTAATTGTGACTACTTTGCCACCACATTAGCACTATATTGGGAATGTGGTGGCAAATGGGTCACAAAATACTATAGGTGGTCGCAAATCAGCAAATATGCGACTGATTTGGGACCACAAGATCAAAATTTCTACTATAGTCGCAAATTGGTCAAAAAATAGTGACCGCTTTGCGACTACATAGAGTAAATTCGTATTTTTCCTAAGTATTTTTCACATTTACAACTTATTTTTTCATTTCTATGTAAGTACTAACCATTATAAGTGGCCAAATATACACAAAATCATATTTGTGTTCATGTAAATTTTAGAAACATTTGAATTGTATATAAGAGGTATAAGGTTAAGGAAATGTGTTAAGTGTTTTAGATAAATGATTTGTAAATTTGGTAAATATTGTTGCTTACTTTGTAATTGAAGTTTGTACAACTCCTAATCAACTTATCAATCTCATATAATTCAATTTATTCAACAAAATCATAAAATTTAGGGCTTGAGGTTTTAATTGTGACTAAATTGCCACCACATTGCTACTGCATTTGAAAAGTGGTGGCAAAATTATGACTAATTTCCGACCACTACTGAAAATAACAGATTATCATACATAAAATAAAATATGGTCGCAAATGACTCGCAAAAAGTGTGACTGATTAGCAACCACATATTAATTTCTCGAATTATTGGGGGTGGTTGCAAATCTATCCAAAATTGCAACTGATTTGCGACCACCATTAATTCGGTGGAAGTTGAAAATCTGAAAACTTTAAAACTCTCACCAAATTTAATGCTGGTCGTAAATCATTCAAAAATTTGGGACTGATTTGCCACCACAGGATCAAAATTTCTACCGTAGTCGCAAACTGGTCACAAAATAGCGACCACTTTGCGACTAAATTGGGTAAATTCACATTTTCCCTAAGTATTTTCCATATTTACAACTTGATTTTGCATTTCTAGGTAAGTACTAACCATTATAAGTGGCCAAATATACAAAAAAATCATATTTGGGTTCGTTTAAATTTTAGGAACATTTGAAGTGTATATAAGAGGTATAAAGTTATGGAAATGTGTTAAGTGTTTTAGGTAAATGATATGTAAATTTGGTAAATTTGGTAAATGTTGTTGCTTACTTAGTAATTGAAGTTCGTACAACTCCTAATCAAGTTATCAATCTTATATAATTCAATTTATTCAACAAAATCATAAAATTTAGGGTTTGGGGTATTAATTGTGACTACTTTGCCACCACATTAGCACTATATTGGGAATGTGGTGGCAAATGGGTCACAAAATACTACAGGTGGTCGCAAATCAGCAAATATGCGACTGATTTGCGACCACAAGATCAAAATTTCTACTGTAGTCGCAAATTGGTAAAAAAATAGTGACCGCTTTGCGACTACATAGAGTAAATTCATATTTTTCCTAAGTATTTTTCACATTTACAACTTATTTTTTCATTTCTATGTAAGTACTAACCATTATAAGTGGCCAAATATACACAAAATCATATTTGTGTTCATGTAAATTTTAGAAACATTTGAATTGTATATAAGAGGTATAAGGTTAAGGAAATGTGTTAAGTGTTTTAGATAAATGATTTGTAAATTTGGTAAATATTGTTGCTTACTTTGTAATTGAAGTTTGTACAACTCCTAATCAACTTATCAATCTCATATAATTCAATGTATTCAACAAAATCATAAAATTTAGGGCTTGAGGTTTTAATTGTGACTAAATTGCCACCACATTGCTACTGCATTTGAAAAGTGGTGGCAAAATTATGACTAATTTCCGACCACTACTGAAAATAACAGATTATCATACATAAAATAAAATATGGTCGCAAATGACTAGCAAAAAGTGTGACTGATTAGCAACCACATATTAATTTCTCGAATTATTGGGGGTGGTCGTAAATCTATCCAAAATTGCAACTGATTTGCGACCACCATTAATTCGGTGGAAGTTGAAAATCTGAAAACTTTAAAACTCTCACCAAATTTAATGCTGGTCGTAAATCATTCAAACATTTGGGACTGATTTGCCACCACAGGATCAAAATTTCTACCGTAGTCGCAAACTGGTCACAAAATAACGACCACTTTGCGACTAAATTGGGTAAATTCACGTTTTCCCTAAGTATTTTCCATATTTACAACTTGATTTTGCATTTCTAGGTAAGTAGTAACCATTATAAGTGGCCAAATATACAAAAAAAAAATCATATTTGGGTTCATTTAAATTTTTAGGAACATTTGAAGTGTATATAAGAGGTATAAGGTTATGGAAATGTGTTAAGTGTTTTAGGTAAATGATATGTAAATTTGGTAAATTTGGTAAATGTTGTTGCTTACTTAGTAATTGAAGTTCGTACAACTCCTAATCAAGTTATCAATCTTATATAATTCAATTTATTCAACAAAATCATAAAATTTAGGATTTGGGGTATTAATTGTGACTACTTTGCCACCACATTAGCACTGTATTGGGAATGTGGTGGCAAATTGGTCACAAAATACTACAGGTGGTGGCAAATTGGTCACAAAATACTACAGGTGGTCGCAAATCAGCAAATATGCGACTGATTTGCGACCACATGATCAAAATTTCTATTGTAGTCGCAAATTGGTCAAAAAATAGTGAGCACTTTGCATCTACATAGGGTACATTCACATTTTCCCTAAGTATTTTCCATATTTACAACTTGATTTTGCATTTCTAGGTAAGTACTAACCATTATAAGTGGCCAAATATACAAAAAATCATATTTGGGTTCATTTAAATTTTTGGAACATTTGAAGTGTATATAAGAGGTATAAGCTTATGGAAATGTGTTAAGTGTTTTAGGTAAATGATATGTAAATTTGGTAAATTTGGTAAATTTGGTAAATGTTGTTGATTACTTAGTAATTGAAGTTATCAATCTTATATAATTCAATTTATTCAACAAAATCATAAAATTTAGGGTTTGGAGTATTAATTGTGACTACTTTGCCACCACATTAGCACTATATTGAGAATATGGTGGCAAATTGGTCACAAAATACTATAGGTGGTGGCAAATCAGCAAATATGCAACTGTTTTGCGACTACAGGATCAAAATTTCTACTATAGTTGCAAATTGGTCAAAAAATAGTGACCACTTTGCGACTACATAGGGTAAATTCATATTTTCCCTAAGTATTTTCCACATTTACAACTTATTTTTCATTTCTATGTAAGTACTAACCATTATAAGTGGCCAAATACACACAAAATCATATTTGTGTTCATGTAAATTTTAGAAACATTTGAATTGTATATAAGAGGTATAAAGTTAAGGAAATGTGTTAAGTGTTTTAGGAAAATGATTTGTAAATTTGGTAAATTTGGTAAATGTTGTTGTTTACTTAGTAATTGAAGTTTGTACAACTCCTAATCAACTTATCAATCTCATATAATTCAATTTATTCAACAAAATCAGAAAATTTATGGTTTGGGGTTTTAATTATGACTAATTTGCCACCACACTGCTAGTGCATTTGAAAAGTTGTGGCAAAATTATGACTGATTTGCGACTACTGCTAAAAATAACAGATTATCATACATAAAATAAAATGTGGTCGCAAATCAGTCGCAAAAAGTGCGACTGATTAGCGACCACATATTAATTTATCGAATTATTGGGGGTGGTCGCAAATCTGTCCAAAATTGCAACTGATTTGCGACCACCATTAATTCGGTGGAAGTTGAAAAGCTGAAAACTTTAAAACTCTCACCAAATTTAATGGTTGTCGCAAATCATTTGAAAATTTGGGACTGATTTGGGACCACCCAAATTTTTGGTGGGAATCGAAAGTTTCAAGATTTTTCGATTCCCACCAAATAAATGGTGGTTGCAAATTTGTGACTGATTTGCAACCACCAATTAACTTGGTGGGAGTTTGAAAGTTTTCGCGATTTCAGATTCCCACCAAATTAATTTGTGGTCGCAAATCAATCACGAATTTGCGACTGATTTGCAGCCACTTCATTAATTTTGAATTTTGCCACCGATTTGCGACCACATTTGTGGTCGCAAAAAAATGTAAATACGTGATGGTTTTCCCTCATTTTTCACACTTCAAACAATTCAACTTTCTAAAAATCCTCTCAAACACAAATCTTTTTCCCAACCTAAAAAAGAAATAATCAATGGCAAGTACCGGTAGGTCGATGAGAGGTTGTGGAATACGACAAATCTCGTCGTCTTCTCGCCGTAGTACCTCTTCAGCTTCCTCGAAGCCCTCACCTGCCTCTTAAAGAGCGGCAGCCCGTCTCCCTCCCCAATACACATTCACTCCGCACTCGGTTCCTGAAACCGATCCAGCACCATTGTTTCATAAATCCAAGGAGTATGAGAAGGAAGATGTTCCGCCATCCGAAACCGAAATGGGAGAACAAACTATCACACTTGATAGTTTGTTACAAACCCCAAGGCACGACCAGTACTTGATTGTACTGTCTCGTGTACCTACACCAAACACAACATGGTAAATTTAATAATATTTTTATTTTTATTGATAAAAAATTATAAATATTTTATTATAAATAAATAATTTAAATGTAATTTAATATTTGTAATTAATTAGGTTTGACCGGGATAAAGGGGCAATAACCCGTCAAATTTCAAATATTTTGAAAAATAAATTTGATGGCCCCTACTATAGTTGGACGGTCGTATCTGCTGAACAGTAGGAAAAATATTTCATCAAATTTGTGATAAGTAAAATTTTTTATTTTATTTCATAATATTTCAAATTTACTAATAATAATAATATATTATTCAATTGAAAGCAATCATACACATCGGATCCTATGGTCACCCCGGTGGTACGAAAGTAGTTTGATTCCGTTTGTGTAAAACGGATGAAAGGGATGGTGAGCATGGTTCATACAACTGGCAAACGTCCCAATTGGATTTCCCCGAGTCTGTACAAAATAATGAAAGACTATTGGGAAATAGAAACGTCAAACGAAAGAAGTAGCAAATACTCTAATAACCACAACTCCGCTCGGGATGGCCTTGGTCCGCACAAGCACTTGTCGGGCCAAAAATCTTACATCCATAACCAACAGAAAATGATAAGTAATTAATGTATTTAAATTTAAATATAAATTTTATTGCTATCTAATAATAATTTATTTCAAAATATGTTTAGGAAAATAATTTTGTACGACCTATCTCAATTGGTGAGGTCTTTATAAAGACTCACACTCGGCGGGATGGTTCGTATGTGGATTTGAAAGCTAAACAAATATGTGAAGCATTCGAACGCAACATCCAAGAAAAGATGGCGATCGTCTAGGTCGATGCAACAGAAACGTCCGATGGTACTTTCTGGCAAATTGAGCTGACCCGAGAAGAGAAGAATGAGATCTTCATTTAGCTAATAATTTTTTTTATAAATTTTTTATGTGCATTAAGTTGTTTTTTGTAGTTTTCTAATTTTATTTTAATTGTTTTTGTAGTCTTCCATTGCGGATGACCAAGGGCGTCTTTATGGACTTGGTAGGCTAAACCACGTGCATGGGTCGGATAGGCATAGTGGCTTGCAATCCACTACCGCCGACTACGTTGTGCTTCAGCAGCAAACTCATAGCCGCGCAGCACCAAATCGAAGAACAAAACGCAATCAACATGCGTAATGAAGAACAAAAAGCGTAAATTTAAGAACAAAATGCGCAAATTCTTGAAGCAAATTGGAAGATGCTGGAAGTGGAAAAAGAAAATCAAAAGACGATTAACAACTTGGAGATGCTTGTCGGCTATTTCCAATGGACAGATCACGCATTCGCCTCTTTTAAGCGAGTTCAGTGACTTGTTATTGAAACTCTTTGGTCTCTAGGGGATTGGTTCGGTAGCCTGGCTTGTTGGGAAGAGATGCTTCTGGTAGGAAGTCGATTTGGTACTCTATTCCTCAAATTGGTTGTAAGCCTTACGGATATTCCTCCGGACACACACCCTGAAATTCCTGCAAAAGAAGTTGAATTTTGCTAGGCAAATCCTGCATCGATTGATTAGAATTAAAGAATTCTTTAAGCACAAAGAGTAGGTGCGGTAAGTGACTTCCTGGAAGAGGCTTGATCATTAGATTAGACGGCTGCTTTGTGGGAGGTTTGGTCGATTGTTTGGGCTTAGGTTCGGTTTAATTTTTGTTCTTTTTAAAGCTGTTTGATCTAGTTGAACCTCCTGTGGGGTTAAGGATACTTGGATTTTCTTTTTCCCTTAAACTCAAATGAATACCTATTAGTAAACCCATCATGTATCATCCTCCTATCCGATTGCCAAGGTCACCCAAGCATGATATGACTAGCATCCATGAGTAAGATATCACACAGTACCTCGTCTTCATACTTTCCTATGGACAAGGGAACTAAGACTTGGTTCCCTACTTCTAAGTCTCCCTAATCATTAAGCCGTTGTAACTTATAGGGTTTAGACCTCTTAATAACCTCAAGCAGTAGCTTTTCTACCATAGTCTCACTCACAACATTTGTACAGCTACCCCCATCAATCACTAATCTAAAAACCTTATCCTTAACTAGACAGTGGATGTGGAATATGTTCTCTCTTTGCTCATTCTTTTCTGCCTTAGTTTGTACGTTTAAGGTTCTCCTACTGACTAAGAGTTGACCTACGTCTGGCATGGCTACATTCTCCTCTAAAGACTCAGCATCCGATGGGTCCTCTTCCGATTCTACCTCACCATTAGTCCTAATAACTATGGTTCTCTTATTGGTACATTCTCTAGAGTAGTGACCAAAACCCGTACACCTAAAACACTGAATCTCCCTAGTTTTGGTGTTAGAACCCTTATCTATGCCCTTAAGTTTCGAAGCTTCTTGCTTAGGTTTAGGGAATGGTTTGTAATACTTACTAGACTTATCATCCTTAGATTGACTAAACCTAGTGGAGCTAGTTCCGGGTTTAGGGTTCTTTCTCTTAATTTCTTTCTCAAACATTATGGCTTTATGGAGAAGCTCTTCTAGTTCGACATAATGGTCGACCTCTAGCCTATCTAAGATCTCCCTATTGAGGCCGCCCATAAACCTGGCCATAGTGGCTTCACTATCCTCTTGAATATCTGCCCTAAGCAACAAGGTTTCCATCTCCTTAAAGTACTCTTCTATGGACCTACTTCCTTGAGATAGATTCCTAAGCTTAAGATGTAGCTCCCTATGGTAATAACTAGGTATAAACCTTCTTCTCATGATGACTTTCATCTGGTTCCACGAATCTATAAGAAAACCAACTTATAGCATAGTCCTTAAACGCAGTTGGGGCTACCTTAACCTTATTTTCTTGAGTGTATTCCCTACAGTCAAAGACTATTTCTATCTTCTCATCCCATTATAGGTATTCCTCAGGGTAATTGGTTCCATGTAAAGAGGGAATTTTGATCTTAAGGCCAGCTAATGGGTCGCGAGGGTTAGGTTTGTTATTCCTAGGCATCCGGTCTTCTTGTGGCCTTCTTCTCCTAGATTGGTTTGACCTAGATGAGTGATTATAATACTGCTCACTATCATAAGGTGGTTTGGTGTCTCCTCAGTCGGTAATTGATGGATATTTCTATCTCAACCTTCACTGTTGCCGTACTTTCATTAATCATAGCTTTAAAGGAATCGAGAAGTTGTTTGTTGGAGTTTGAGGATTCCTCTCCATTGTCTGTTCCCACCATGGTTCCTGACAAATTCAGACCAATAAACAGGTAAAATCCTCAAAGTAGAACACAAACTAGGACAAACAAATCACAAAAGACAAAGATACAGAGAAAAAAAAAACAAATCTAAGCGAAACGATCTCTAGACCTATGAGATCCAGTTTGGTAAATGATGAGTCTAACAACCTTTAATCCATTTTCAAATCTTTTCACTTGAACTTCCTAAATCTATTAAGTCTTAAGAACAAGTTTTGATCATGTTGCAGCTCCAAAATATTCAATTAATTCACAAAATCAAGATAGAACTCAGTTAGTGCTTCCAAGAACTCTAATGATATGCGGATTGAGAGTTGATTGAGTCTATCATCTAACAACAAGTTCCTGAACATTTTTTTAATTATTTTCAAGTTCTGTAGAGTTCTAAGATCAATTTCTAACAGGAAAGAAACCCAGAAACATTCAAAAGAAATAACAAAAAGGAAGATGAAAGGTCACCAAAAGGTTTTGCGAAAAGATGAAAGGTTGCGAATGGGTTTTGATAGTTACAACCTGGTTTGGAGTGTGCTCTGATACTAGTTGATGTGATCCTGGTTAGGGTCAAGTACCTGAATGTCTCCAAGAGGTTTTACAAATGATAGTAAACCGAATGTGGATGCGGAAGTGAAGAAGATGGTGAATCCGTGAGCTTGAAGATGGATGGTCTCGAGAACTTGTGTGGAATGAGTGATACTTCTAAAGGATGGTGGAAGATCCTTAGACTATCAGATTGATATGTGTTAATGATGAATACCAGACACGTTGGACAAGAGGTGGAATGAAGAGAAACTTCCAAGGGATATGAATAGCCCTTAGACTTTCAGCTCTTGAGAGGAATCGCATGATGAGCCAAATTCCTTAATCAAAGAGGTGATCAAACGAGATTAATAAGAAGTTTTTTTTATATTAAAATGTTTAATGATTTGAAGAGGGGATACAAGATAATACTTATAGGATCCAAGGGGTGCATAGGAATAGACAAATACTCCTAGGAAATCACCAAGGCATTTCAGAGAAACATTCAAAAGAAATCACCAAGGAAATTACAAAAATAACTAAGAATGAAAACTAAGAAGTAAATAACATTTTGACTGATCCTTCCTCTTCATTTGCGTGAATAATAGGGTAGAATGGGCCTTAGCTCATCAAGAGTCTGTGGTAAAGTATGTTGGACTTGCCTCATTAAAAATCTTTCTTAGAAAACCCAATGGGACAAAACTAAGAGGAAGAAAAAGAGTACAGTCCAAGATACCACTCTTGATGAGGTTTAGGTGGCTTGAATCACAACCATGGTGATTGGATTAGCACAAACTAAATTGGCCTGAATGGTGTTGAGAAGGTGTTGTAGTGTTTTCTTGAGTTTGGCTTGCTTGGACCGAGTAATGGGACCATTGGAGATTTGGAAGGCTTCATCTTCAGCTTCCTCTGGTTCTAGCTGTTCCTTAGCTTCCTCATTGGCTTCTTCTTGCTCAGGTTCAAGCTGTTTCTTTAGTTCTGATTCTTTGCTGGCCATTCTCACTTCAGTTTATAAGCCTTTACTCAAACAACACCAATGATCAGTTTAGAAAGATCATTTTAACTGCCCGATCAACTTGACGTGTCGGCACTAAATCGTCCGTAACTTTTTGTTTAGAGTTCAAAATGACACAAATCCAACGCCCACATTAAACTAGCTCGATTTTCTATATCATGACAAATTTTAAAACCGAATAGCTACCATAAAGCCATAAAGTAATCCAATCTATCCTAAACTGCATGATGCCATGCATTATGCTTCATTTATAAGCTTTTAATCAAGGAGCACTAATGATCATTTTAGAATAATCATTTTAACTAGCTGATCATCTTGACATGTCCGAACTAAATCATCTTTAACTTTTTATTTAGAGCTCAAAATGACATGAACCCAACGCCCACATTAGCTAGCTCAATTTTCCATATTCTGACAACCTTTGAGACTGAAAGAGTTACAACAAAGCCTCCAAGTAATCCAATGTATCACAAACTACGTGATACCACACATTATGCTTCATTTATAAGCTTTTACTCAAGGAGAACCAGGGATCAGTTTAGAATGATCATTTTAACTGTCCGATCAACTTGATATGCCCGCACTAAAACATTGGTAATTTTTTATTTAGAGTTCAAAATGACACGAATCCAACGCCCACGTTAAGCTTGCTTGATTTTCTCAATTGTGACAAAAATTTTTTAAAAAAATAGCTACGACAAAACCTCAATAATCCAATCTATCTCAAACTGGGAGATGCCATGCAATATGCTTCATTTATAAGCCTTTACTCAAGGAGCACCAATGATCAGTTTAGAATTATCATATAAACTAGCTGATCAACTTGACATATCTGCACTAAATCGTCTTTAATTTTTGACTTAGAACTCGAAACGATATGACTCCAACGCCCACGTTACGATAACTCAATTTTCCATACTGTAACAACATTTGATATTGAAAGAGCAACGAAAAAGCATTCAAGTAATCCAATATCCCAAACTTATGTCATGCATTATTCTCCAATGTATCCCAAACTATGTTATGCCATTCATTATTCTCCAATGTATCCCAAACTATGTTATGCCATGCATTATTCTCCATTTATAATCTACAAGCACCAATGATCATTTTAACTGGCCGATCTGCTTGACATATCTGCAGTTAAAGTAGCTCCCTTTAATCGTAACTTTTGATTAAGAGTTGAAAATGACATTAGTCCAACACCCACATTAAACTAGCTCAATTTTCTATATTATGACAAAATTTAAGATCAAAGTAATCCAATCTATCCCAATGTGCATGATACCATGCATTATGCTTAATTTATAAACTTTTACTCAATGAGTACCAGTGATTAGCTTTGAATGATCATTTTAACTAGATGATCAACTTGCCATGTTCGTACTAAATAACATGAGTCGAACGTCCATGTTAAACTAGCTCAATTTTCTATATTGTGACAACATTAGAGATTGAAAGAGCTACAAAAAAGCCTCCAAGTAATCCAATGTATACTAAACTGTGTGATGTCATGCATTACGCTTCATTTATAAGCCTTTACTTAAGAGCACCAATGATCAGTTTAGAATTATCGTTTTAACTGGCCGATCAACTTGACATGTCGGCACTAAATTGTTTATAAATTTGATTTAGAGTTCAGAATGACACGAATCCAATGCCCACGTTAATCTAGCTCAATTTTCTATACTGTGGCAACATTTGACACTGAAAGAGTTACAACAAAGCATCCAAGTAATCCCATGTATCCCAAACTGCGTGATCCCATGCATTAGGCTTCATTTATAATACTCAAGGAGCACCAATGTATCAGTTTAGAATGATCATTTTAACTAGCCAATTAACTTGATATGTCCAAACTAAATCGTCTGTAACTTTTGATTAAGAGTTCAAAATGACACGAATCCAACGTTCACATTAACCTAGCTTAGTTTTCTATATTGTGACAAAATTTAGGACAGAAATAGCTACCACAAAGCCTCCAAGTAATCCCTTCTACCCTAAACTGTGTGGTTCCTTGCATTATGATTCATTTATAAGCATTTACTACTAAGTAGCACCAATGATCAGTGTAGAATGATCATTTTAACTTGCCGATCATCTTGACATGTCCGCACCAAATCGTCCGTAACTTTTGATTAGAGTTCAGAATCACACAAATCCAACGACTACGTTACGCTAGCACAGTTTTCTATTTTGTGAAAACATTTGATACTGAAAGAGCTATGAAAAAACCTCTAAGTAATCCAATCTATCCCAAAGTGTGTGATGACATGCATTATGCTTCATTTATAAGTCTTTACTCAAGGAGCACCAATGATCAATTTTGAATGATCATTTTAACTGGCTGATCAACTTGACATATCGGCATTAAATCGTCCATAACTTTTGATTTAGAGTTCAGAATGACACGAATCCAACGCCCACGTTAATCTAGCTCAATTTTCTATATTTTGGCAACATTTGACACTGAAAGAGTTACTACAAAGCCTCCAATGTATGCCAAACTTCGTTATCCCATGCATTAGGCATCATTTATAATACTCAAGGAGCACCAATGATCATTTTAACTACCCGATCAACTTGATATGTCCGCAATAAATTGTCCGTATTTTTTTATTTAGAGTTCAAAATGAAACGAATGCAACTTCCACGTTAAACTAGCTAAATTTTCTGTATTGTGACAAAATTTAAGACCGAAATAGCTACGACAAAGCCTCTACGTAATCCTATATACCCTAAACTGTGTGATGCCTTGCATTATGCTTCATTTGTAAGCCTTTAGTCAGGACCATCAATGATCACTTTATAATGATCATTTTAACTGGCCGATAAACTTGACATGTCTACACTTAATCATCCGTAACTTTTGATTTGGAGTTCAAAATGACATGAATCCAACGCCCACGTTAAGATAGTTCTATTTTCTCTATTGTGACAAAATTTAAGATCCAAAAATAGCTACTACAAAGCCTCCAAATAATCCAATTTATCATAAATTTCGTGGTGTTATGCATTATGCTTTATTTATACGCCCTTACTAAATGAGCACCAGTGATCAATTTAGAATGATAAATTTAACTAGCTAATCCACTTGACATGGCCGCGATAAATCGTTTTTAACTTTTGATTTAGAACTTAAAATGACATGAATCCAATGCCCATGTTAAGGTAGCTCAATTGTCCATATTGTGACAACATTTGAGACTGAAAGAGATACGAAAAAGCTTCTCAGTAATCCAATGTATCCAAAACTGCATGATGCCATGCATTATGTTTCATGTATAAGACTTTAATCAAGCAGCACCAATGTTCAGTTTAGAATGATCATTTTAACTGGTCGATCAACTTGAGAAGTTGGCACTAAATCATCCATAACTTTTGAATTAGAGTTCAAAATGACACGAATCAAAATCCCCGATAAGCTAGCTCAATTTTCAATTTTGTGACAGCATTTGAGATTGAAAAAGCTATGACAAAGCCTCCAAGTACTATAATGTATCCCAAAATGCATGATGCCATGCATTATACTACATTTATAAGCCTCTACTCAAGGAGCACCAATGATCAGTTTAGAATGATCATTTTAACTGGCTGATCAAATTGACATGTCCGCACTAAATTCTCCATAACTTTTGATTTAGAGTTCAAAATGACACGCATTCAACACACACGTTAAGCTAGCTTAATTTTATATATTGTGAAAAAATTTAAGACTGAAATAGCTACGAAAAAGCATCCAAATAATCCAATCTATCCCACACTGCGTGATGCCATTAATTATGCTTCATTTATTAGCCTTTACCCAAGGAGCACTAATGGTCAGTTTAGAATGATCATTTTAACTAGTTGATTAACTTACATGTCTATACTAATTTGTCTTTAACTCTCGATTTAGAGCTCAAATGACATGAGTCCAACGCCCACGTAAAGCTAGCACAATTTTCCATAATCTACAACATCATTTTAACTAGCTGATTAAGTTGACATGTCCGCACAAAAGCGTCTTTAACTTTTAATTAGAGCTCAAAATGACATGACTCCAACGCCCATGTTAAGCTAGCTCAATTTTATGTATTGTGACAACATTTAAGACTGAACGAGCTACGACAAAGCCTCCAAATAATCCAATGTATCCCAAACTGCGTGATGCCATGCATTATGCTGCATTTATAAGCGTTTACTCAGGAGCAGCAATGATCAGTTTAGAATGATCATTTTAACTGGCCGGTCAACTTGACATGTCCGCACTAAATTGTCTGTAACTTTTGATTAGAGTTCAGAATCAGGCGAATCCAACACCTACGTTACGCTAGCACAATTTTCTATATTGTGAAACATTTGAGACTAAAAAAGTTATAATAAAACCTCCAAGTAATCCAATCTTACCCAAAGTGCGTGATGCCATGCATTATGATTCATTTATAAGTATTTACTCAAGGAGCACCAATGATCAGTTTTGATTGATCATTTTAATTTGGCGATCAACTTGACATGTGGGCACTAAATCGTCCTTAATTTGTGATTTAGAGTTTAAAATGATACGAATCCAACGCCCACATTAAGCTAGCTCAATTTTCTATATTGTGAAGAAGTTTATGACCGAAATAGCTACGACAAAGCCTCCAAGTAATCCAATCTATCCCAAACTGTGTGATGTCATTCCTTATACTTCATTTATTAGCCTTTACTCAAGGAGCACCAATGATCAGTTTAGAATGATCATTTTAACTGGCCGATCAACTGACATGTGGGCACTAAATCGTCTGTAACTTTTGATTTACAGTTCAGAATTACATGAATCCAACGCCCACGTTAATCTAGCTCAATTTTCTATATTGTGGCAAGATTTGAGACTTAAAGAGTTACGACAAAGCCTCCAAGTAATCCAAGGTACCCCAAACTGCGTGATCCCATGCATTAGGCTTCATTTATGATAATCAAGGAGCACCAATGGTCAGTTCTGAATAATCATTTTAACTAGCCGATCCACTTGATATGTCCGCACTAAATCATCTGTAACTTTTGATTTATAGTTTAAAATGACACGAATCCAACGTCCACGTTAAGCTAGTTATGTTTTCTCTATTGTGACAAAAGTTAAGATCCAAAATAGCTATAACAAACCCTACAAGTAATCCAATCTATAACAAAATTTGTGATGTTATACATTATGCTTCATTTATATGCCCTTACTCAATGAGCACAAGTGATCAGTTTATAATGATAAATTTAACTAGCTGATCCACTTGACATGTCCACAGTAAATCGTCTTCAACTTTTGATGTAGAGCTCAAAATGACATGAATCCAATGCCCATGTTAAGTTAGCTCAATTTTCCATATTGTGACAACATTTGAGACTAAATGAACTACGACAAAGGCTCCAAGTAATCCAATGTATCCAAAACTGCGTGATGTCATGCATTATGTTTCATTTATAAGCCTTTACTCAAGGAGCACCAATGTTCAGTTTAGAATGATCATTTTAACTGGTCGATCAACTTGATATGTTGGCACTAAATCATCCGTAAATTTTGATTTAGAGTTCAAGATGACACGAATCGAACGCCCCGATAAGCTAGATCAATTTTCCATTTGTGACAACATTTGAGACCCAAAAAGCTATGACAAAGCCTCCAAGTAATCAAATGTATCCCAAACTTCGTGATGCCATGCATTATACTACATTTATAAGCGTCTACTCAAGGAGCACCAATGATGAGTTTAGAATGATCATTTTAACTAGCTGATAAACTTGACATGTCCGCACAAAATCGTCCATAACTTTTGATTTAGTGTTCAAAATGACACGAATCCAACGCCCACGTTAAGCTAGCTCAATTTTCTATATTGTGACAAAATTTAAGACCGAAAGCCTCCAAGTAATCCAATCTATCCCAAACTGTGTGATGCCATGAATTATGCTTCATTTATTAGCCTTTACTCAAGGAGCACCAATGGTCAGTTTAGAATGATCATTTTAACTAGCTGATCAACTTACATGTCTGCCTAATTCATCTTTAACTTTCGATTTAGAGCTCAAAATGACATGAGTCCAACGGCCATTTAAAGCTAGCTCAATTTTCCATATTCTACAGCATTTGAGGCTGAAAGAGCTATGAAAAACCCTCTAAGTAATCCAATGATACTAGACTGCATGATGCCATACATTATGCTCCATTTATAAGCATTTACTCATGAGCACCAATGATCAGTTTACAATGATCATTTTAACTGGCCGATCAAGTTGACATGTCTGCACTAAATTGTCTATAACTTTTGATTTAGAGTTCAAAATGACATGAATCCAACGCCCACGTTAAGCTAGTTTTATTTTATCTATTGTGATAAAATTTAAGATAAAAATAGCTACAAAAAAGCCTTCAAATAATCCAATCTATCAAAAATTTTGTGATGTTATACATTATGCTTCATTTATACGCCCTTACTCAATGAGCACCAGTGATCAGTTTATAATGATCAATTTAACTAGCTGATCTATCTGACATGTACGCACTAAATCGTCTTTAACTTTTGATTGAGAGTTTAAAATGATACGAATCCAATGCCCATATTAAACAAGCTCAATTTTCTTTATTGTTACAAAATTTATGACCAAAATAGCTACGACAGAGCCTCCATATAATCCAATTTATCCCAAACTGCGTGATGCCATTCATTATATTTCATTTATAAGCCTTTACTCAAGGACCACCAATGATCAGTTTAGAATGATCATTTTAACTGGCCGATCAACTTGACCTGTGGGCACTAAATCATCCATAATTTTTGATTTAGAATTCAGATTGACATGAATACAACGCCCACATTATTATTGCTTAATTTTCTATAGTGTGGCTATATTTGAGAGAGAAAGAGTTACGAAAAAGCCTCCAAGTAATCCAATGTATCCCAAACTGCGTGATCCCATGCATTAGACTTCATTTATAATACTCAAGGAGCACCAATGATCAGTTTAGAATGATTAGTTAACTGGCCGATCAACTGGACATGTCCGCACTAAATTGTTTGTAACTTTTGATTTAGAGATCAAAATGACATGAGTCCAACAACCACGTTAACCTAGCTCAATTTTCTATATTGTGACAAAATTTAAGACTGAAAGAGCTACGAAAAGCCTCAAAGTAATCCGAGATATCCCAAACGGCGTGATGCCATGCATTATGCTTCATTTATAAGCCTTTAGTACAGGGGCAACCAGTGATCACTTTTGAATGATCATTTTAACTATCCAATAAACTTGACCTGTCTATACTAACGCATCCAAAACTTTTGATTTAGAGTTCAAAATGACACCAATCCAATGTCCACGTTAAGCTAGCTCAATTTTTTTATATTGTGACAAAACTTGAGACCGAAATAGCTGCAAAAAGCCTTCAAGTAATCCAATCTATCCCAAAATGTGTGATGCTATGCATTATGCTTATTTATAAGCCTTTCGTCAAACAACACCAACGATCAACTTAGAATGATCATTTTAACTGGTCGATCAACTTGACATGTCCGCACTAAATTTTCTGTAACTTTTGATTTAGAGTTCAAAATGACATGAATCCAACGCCCACGTTAAGCTAGTTTTATTTTCCCTATTGTGATAAAATTTAAGATCGAAAAATAGCTACAAAAAAGCCTTCAAATAATCCAATCTATCACAAATTTCGTGATGTTATGCATTATGCTTCATTTATACGCCCTTACTCAATGAGCACCAGTGATCAGTTTAGAAGGATCAATTTAACTAGCTGATCTACTTGACATGTACGCACTAAATCGTCTTCAACTTTGGATTGAGAGTTTAAAATGATACGAATACAATGCCCACATTAAACAAGCTCAATTTTCTATATTGTTACAAAATTTATGACCAAAATAGCTACGATAGAGCCTCCATATAATCCAATTTATCCCAAACTGCATGATGCCATTCATTATACTTCATTTATAAGCTTTTACTCAAGGAGCACCAATGATCAGTTTAGAATGATCATTTTAACTGGCCGATCAACTTGATATGTGAGCACTAAATCGTCCATAATTTTTGATTTAGAGTTCAGAATGACATGAATACAACGCCCACATTATTATAGCTTAATTTTCTATAGTGTGGCTACATTAGAGAGAGAAAGAGTTACGAAAAAGCCTCCAAGTAATCCAATGCATCCCAAACTACGTGATCCCATGCATTAGGCTTCATTTATAATACTCAAGGAGCACCAATGATCAGTTTAGAATGATCAGTTAACTGGCCGATCAACTGGACATGTCCGCACTAAATCGTCTATAACTTTTGATTTTAAGATCAAAATGACATGAGTCGAATAACCACGTTAACCTAGCTCAATTTTCTATATTGTGACAAAATTTAAGACTGAAAGAGCTACGAAAAGCATCAAAGTAATCCGAGGTATCCAAAACGGCATGATGCCATGCATTATGCTTCATTTATAAGCCTTTACTATAGGGACAACCAGTGATCAGTTTCGAATGATCATTTGAACTGTCCAATAAACTGGACCTGTCTATACTAACTCGTCCAAAACTTTTGATTTAGAGTTCAAAATGACACGAATCCAACGCCCACGTCAATCTATCCCAAACTGCGTGATACCATGCATTATGCCTCATTTATAAACCTTTGTTCAATGAGCACCAATGATCAATTTAAAATGATCGATTTAACTAGCCGGTAAACTCTGCATGTCCGCACTAAATTATCCGCAACTTTTGATTTAGAGTTTAGAATGACATGAATCCAACGCCCATGCTAAGCTAGCTGAATTTTCTATATTGTGACAAAATTTAAGATAGAAATAGCTAAGACAAAGCTTCCCAGTAATCCAATGTATCCCAAATAGTGTGATGCCATGCATTATGCTTCATTTATGAGCCTTGACTGAATGATTACCAATGATCAGTTAAGAATGATCATTTTAACTAGCAGATCAACTTGACATATCCACACTAAATCGTCCATAACTTTTGATTTAGAGTTCAGAATGATACGAATCCAACACCCATGCTAGGCTAGCTCATTATTCTATATTGTGACAAAATTTAAGATAGAAATAGATATGACAAAGTTTCCAAGTAATCCAATATATCCTCAACTGCATGATGCCATGCATTATACTTCATTTATATGCCTTTACTCAAGAAGCACCAATGATCATTTTAGAATGATCATTTTAACTGTCCGATCAACTTGACATGTCCGCACTAAATCGTCCGTATCTTTTGATTTAGAGTTTAGAATAACACGAATCTAACGCACACGTTAAGCTAGCTCAGTTTTCGATATTGGGATAAAATTTAAGACCAAAATTGCTAAGACAAAACCTCCAAGTAATCCATTCTATCCCAAACTGCGTGATGACATGCATTATGCTTCATTTGTAAACCTTTGCTCAAAGAGCACCAATGATCAGTTTAGAATGATCGATTTAACTAGCCGATAAACTTGACATGTCTGCACTCAATCATCCATAACTTTTGATTTAGAGTTCAGAATGAAACAAATCCAACGCCCATGTTAAGCTAGCTTAATATTCTAAATTGTGACAAAATTTAAGACCACAAAGCTATGACAAAACCTTTATACAATCCAATCTATCCAAAACTACGTGATGCCATGTTTTATGCTTCATTTGTAAACTTTTTCTCAATGAGCACCATTGATAAGTTTAGAATGATTGATTTAACTTGCCAATAAACTTGACATGACCGCACTAAATCATCCTAAACTTTTGATTTAGAGTTCAGAATGACATGAATCCAGTGCCCACATTAAGCTAGCTGAAATTTCAATATTGTGAAAAAACTTTAGGACATAAATAGCTACAACAAATCCTCCAAGTAATCCAATGTATCCAAAACTGCGTGATGCCATGCATTATGCCTCATTTATAAGCCTTTACTCAAGGAGCACCATTGATCAGTTTAGAATGATTATTTTAACTGACCGGTCAACTTGATATGTCTGCACTAAATCGTCCATATGTTTTGATTTAGAGTTTAGAATGACACGAATCAAACGCCCACATTAAGCTAGCTCAATTTTCTACGTTGTGATAAAATTTAAGACCGAAATAGCTATGACAAATTCTCCATGTAATGCAATCTATCCCAAACTCCATGATGCCAGTCATTATTCTTCATTTGTAAACCTTTGCTCAATAAGCACCAATGATCAGATTAGAATGATCGATTTAACTAGCCGATAAACTTGACATTTCTGCACTAAATTATCCATAACTTTTGATTTAGAGTTGACAATGACATGAATCCATCACCCACGTTAAGCTAGCTCAATTTTTTATATATTGAAAAAATTTAAACCAAAATAGCTACAAGAAAGCCTCCCAGTAATCCAATCTATCCCAAACTTCGTGATATCATGCATTATGCTTCATTTATAAGGCTTTACTCAAGGAGCACCAGTGATAAGTATAAAATGATCATTTTAACTGGCCGGTCAATTTGGCATGTCTGCACTGAATCATCGTAACTTTTGATTTAGAGTTCAGAATGATACGAATCCAACGCCTATGTTAAGCTAACTTAATATTCTTTATTGTGACAAAATTGAAGACCAAAATAGTGATGAAAAAACTTCCATGTAATGCAATCTATCCCAAACTGCGTGATGCCATGCATTATGCTTCATTTGTAAACTTTTTCTCAATGAGCACCAATGCTCAATTTAGACTGATCGATTTAACTAGCCCATAAACTTGACATGTCGTACTAAATCGTCCTTAACTTTTGATTTATAGTTCAGAATGACATGAATCCAACGCCCACGTTAAGCTAGGTCAATTTTCTAAATTGTTACAAAAGTTAAGACAGAAATAGCTACGACAAACCCTCCAAGTAATCCAATGTATCCTGAACTGCGTGATGCCATGCATTATGCTTCATTTGTAAATCTTTGCTCAATGAGCGCCAATGATCGGTTTAGAATGATCGATTTAACTAGCCGATAAACTTGACATATCTGCACTAAATCGTTCGTAACTTTTGATTTAAAGTTCAGAAGGACACGAATCCAATGCCTACGTTAAGCTAGCTCAATATTCTATATTATGACAAAATTTTGGACCAAAATACCTATGGCAAAGCTTCCAACTAATCCAATATATCCCAAGCTACGTGATGCCATGCATTATGCTTCATTTAAAAGCCTTAACTTAAGGAGCATCAATGATAAGTTTAGAATGAGCTTTTTAAATGGCCGAGCAACTTGGCATGTCCGCACTAAATCGTCCGTAACTTTTGATTTAGAATTCAGAATGACATGAATCCAACAACCACGTTAAGCTAGCTCATTTTTCTATACTATAACAAAAATTTAAGAATGAAATAGCTATGACAAAGCCTCCAACTAAGCCAATGTATCCCAAACAGCGTGATGCCATGCATTATGCTTCATATATAAGCCTTTACTCAAGGAGCACCAGTGATCAGTTTAAAATGATCATTTTAATTGGCTGATCAACATGACATATCCACACCAAATCATTCGTAACTTTTGATTTAGTGTTTAGAATGTCACAAATCCAACGCCTAAGTTAAGCTAGCTCAATATTCTATATTGTGACAAAATTTAGGACCAAAATAGCTATGAAAAAATCTCCATTTAATCCAACCTATCCCAATTTGCGTGATGCCATGCGTGATGATTCATTTGTAAACTTTTTCTCAATGAGCACCAATGATCATATTAGAATGATCGATTTAACTAGATGATAAACTTGACATGTCCGCACTAAACATTCCTTAACTTTTGATTTAGAGTTCTTAAAGACATGAATCCAACGCCCAAATTAAGCTAGCTCAATTTTCTATATTTTTACAAAATTTAAGAATGAATTAGCTATGAAAAACCCTCCATCTAATCTCCAATGTATCCCGAACTGCACGATGTCATGCTTTATGCTTCATTTATAAGCCTTTACTCAAGGAACACCAATTATCAGTTTAGAATCATGATTTTAACTGGCCGATCAACTTGACAGGTCCGCACTAAATCATCCGTAACTTTTGATTTAGAGTTTAGAATGTCACGAATCCAATGCCTACGTCAAGCTACCTCAATATTCCATATTGTGACAAAATATAGGACCAAAATAGCTACGACAAAGCTTCCAAGTAATCCAATCTATCCCAAATTGCGTGATGCCATGCATTATGCTTCATTTATAAGCCTTTACTCAAGGAGCACCAGTGATAAGTTTAGACTGATGATTTTAACAGGTCGATCAACTTGGCATGTGTGCACTAAATCATCCGTAACTTTTGATTTAGAGTTTATAATGACATGAATCTAACGACCACGTTAAGCTAGCTCAATTTTCTATATTGTGACAAAATTTAAGATAGACATAGCTATGACAAAGCCTCCAACTAATCCAATGTATCCCAAACTGTGTGATGCCATGCATTATGCTCCATATATAAGCCTTTACTCAATGAGCACCAGTGACTAGTTTAGATTGATCATTTTAACTGTCCGATCAACATGACATGTCCGAACTAAATCGTTTGTAACTTTTGATTTAGAGTTCAGAATGACACGAATCCAATGCCCACATTAAGCTAGCTTAATATTCTATTTTCTGACAAAATTTAAGTCTAAAATAGCTAAGACAAATACTCCAAGTAATCAAATCTATCTCAAACTGCGTGATGCCTTGCATTATGCTTCAGTTGTAAACCTTTGTGCAATGAGCACCAATGATCAGTTTAGAATGATCATTTTAACTAGCTGATCAACTTGACATGTCCGCACAAAATCATCTTTAACATTTGATTTAGAGCTCAAAATGACATGAATCCAACGCTCACATTTATCTAGCTCAGATTTCAATATTGTGACAACATTGGAGACTGAAAGCGCTACAACAAAGCCTCCAAGTAATCCAATGTATCCCAAACTACATTTTCCATAAATTTTGATTTAGAGTTCAGAATGACATGAATCCAAAGTCCACGTTAAGTATGCTACCAAAAAAATTTAAGGCATAAATAGCTATGAAAAAACCTCTAAGTAGTCCAATGTATCCCAAACTGCGTGGTGCCATGTATTATGATTCATTTATAAGCCTTTACTCAAGTAGCTCCAATGATCAGCTAAGAATTATCATTTCAATTGGCCGATCAACTCTACATATATGCACTAAATCGTCCGTAACTATTTATTTAGAGTTCAAAATGACAAGAATCCAACGTCCACATTAAATTAGCTCAATTTTCTACATTGTTACAACATTTGAGACTAAAAGAGCTAACAAAAAGCCTTCAAGTAATCCAGTATATCATAAATTGTATGATTCCATGCATTATGCTTCATTTATAAGTCTTTACCGAAGGAGCACTAATGATGAATTTAGAATGATCAGTTTTAAATGTGTTTAAAATTATCACTTTAGTATGATCAGTTTAGAATGATCACTTTAACTGGCCAATCAACTTGACATGTCCGCATTAAATCATCTGTAACTTTTGATTTAGAGTTCAAAATAACACGAATCCAACGTCCATGTTAATCTACCTAAAATATTCTATATTGTGACACTATTTAAGACCGAAATAGCTACGAAAAAGCCTCCAAGTAATCCAATCTATCCCAAATTGCATGATGCCATGTATTATGCTTCATTTGTAAACTTTTTCTCAATGAGCCCCAATGATCAGTTTAGAATGCACATTTTAACTAGCTGATCAACTTGACATGTCCGCACTAAATCGTCTTTAGCATTTGATTTAGAGATCAAAATTAAATGAGTCTATCGGCTACATTAATCTACCTCAATTTTCAATATTGTGACAACATTTGAGATTGATAGAGCTACGACAAAGCCTCCAAGTAATCCAATGTATCCCAAAGTACACGATGTCATGCATTATGCTTCATTTATAAGCCTTTATTCAAGGAGCACCAATGATAAGTTTACAATGATCATTTTTAACTAGCTGATCAACTTGACATGTACGCATTAAATCGTCCGTAATGTTTGATTCAGAGTCATAATGACACAAATTGAAGAGCCACGTTAAGCTAGCCCAATGTTGTATATTGTGATAAAATTTAACACCAAAATAGCTATGACAATGCCTTTAAGTATCCAATCTATCCCAAACTACGTGATGCCATGCATTATGCTTTATTGGTAAACCTTTGCTCAATGAGCACCAATGATCGGTTTAGAATGATCAATTTACCTAGTTGATAAATTTCAAATGTCCGCAGTAAATCATCTCTAACTTTTGATTTAGAGTAAGAATGACATGAATGTAATACCGACGTTAAGCTAGCTCAATTCTCTATATTGTAACGAAATTTAACAATGAAATAACCACGACAAAGCCTCTAAGTAATCCAATCTATCTCTAACTGCGTAATGCCATGCATTATGGCACATTTGTAAATGTTTTCTCAATGAGCACCAATGATCAATTTAGAATTATCGATTTAACTAGGTGATAAACTTGACATGTCCGCACTAAATGGACCCTAACTTTTAATTTAGAGTTCAGAATGACATGAATCCAAAACCCACGTTAAGCTAGCTTAATATTCTATATTGTGACGAAAAATTAAGACAGAAATAGTATAACAAAGCCTCCAAGTAATCCAATAAAATTAAGACAGAAATAGCTATAACAGAAATAGCTATAACTATGGTTCATTTATTGGAATATTCCCTAGAGTAGTGACCAAAGCCTTACATTTAAAACACTGAATTTCCCTAGTTTAGGTACTAGAACCCATATCCATTCCCTTAAATTTCGAATCTTCTACCTTAGTTTTAGTGAAAGGCTTGTTATCTTTGCTAGACTTATCCTCCTTAGATTGGCTAAACCCAGTAGAACGAAATCCGTGTTTAGGGTTTTACCTCTTAAGTTGTTTTTTTGAACATGATAGCCTTATGGAGAAGTTTTTCTATTTCTACATAATGGTGAACCTCTAGCCTATTTATGATTTCCCGATTAAGGCCACCCATAAACCTAGCCATAGTAGCTTCACTATCCTCTTGAACATCAGCCCTAAGCAATAAGGTTTCCATCTCCTTAAAGTACTCCTCTATGGCTTTACACTACAAGAAAACATTAACATTTCCGACGGCATTTACGACGGAAATAAAATCATCAGAATGTTCCAACACCTATGCGACGGTTTTCCAACGGATTTACCAAGCGAAACATTTTGTCGGGAAATCGATGGTAAAACCTGACGGACATCCGTCAGGTTTCCGATGACAAAGTCGGCATTGGGATATCCTCTCAAAACCATTGGATATTGCTGACGAAATCGAAACTGTTGGTTTTCCACCGACTTCTTCCCCCGATGGATTATGGTTCTAACTATCCGTCTGGAATCCGTCCAAAATATATTGGTTGACTGATTCCACTTAATTACTTTTCTACAAAAATAAATCTAAACGACGTCGGAAATTCGTCGGTAGTTCGGATGACTTTCCAACGAATTCCTATTTTTGTTGCAATTGTTAGTTTGGTTGATCTGTAAACGTCGAGGGTCGTCGGTTGGTCGTTAGAAATATTGGACAGTGGTGGAAACCGTTGGAATTATGTCGAAAATGGGAATATTCTTAAGAATAATTTGTTAAAAATTTGTGATTATCTGTTAAAATTTTGTGATTATCTGTTAAAACTTTGTGATTATCTGTTAAAAATTCGTAATAATCTGTTAAAAATTTGTAATAATCTATTAAAAATTCGTAATAATTTGTTAAAAATTCGTAATAATCTGTTAAAAATTCGTAATAATCTTTTAAAAATTCATAATAATCTGTTAAAAATTCATAATAATCTGTTAAAAATTCATAATAATCTATTAAAAATTCGTAATAATCTGTTTAAAATTCGTAATAATCTGTTAAAAATTCGTAACAATCTGTTAAAAATTCATAACAATCTGTTAAAAATTCGTAACAATCTGTTAAAAATTCATAACAATCTGTTAAAAATTCATAACAATCTGTTAAAAATTTGTAATAATCTGTTAAAAATTCGTAACAATTTGTTAAAAATTCATAACAATCTGTTAAAAATTTGTAATAATCTGTTAAAAATTTGTAATAATCTGTTAAAAACTCGTGATAATATGTTAAAAATAATCTTCTAATTTTCAATATAAATACGCTTTGCTCCTTCACAATTTCACCAGAACAAATTTTTTTAACAAAATGTCTTCTCTAGGTTCTTTCGATTATTTTTGATCGTGGTGGATAAACTTTGGTATGATCCAACAACGGGAGAATTGACGGATGAATTTTTGCAAGGTGTTGAAGAGTTTATGACATTTGTATAGGACTTGATTTATGCCGAGTTACAAAATTTGGTATTCACATGGAGAAATTGATGCAACAATGCAATATTATGGTAGTACTTCAAAAAGGTTAGATAGTACTAATGTTAGGGTAGAAGAACTGGCATCAGAAGTTGATGTAAATGGAGGTACTGTTCAGATGGTGAATGATGCGTTTCGTGAACAAAGAGCATCGTACATTGAAGATAGGAGTAGAATAGAGGAACTTAATTTGGAAGCCCAGAAATTTTTTGATATGTTAGATGCATCCAAGCAGCCTTTGTATAAAGGATGTAGAGATGGATTATCGTCTATGACGATCAAGACGGATTTCAACTTGCCTGAAGATTGTGTGAATGAGATAGCTGATTTTGTTAGAGATATATTACTTGATGATAACATTGCACCTGCTTCATATTACGAGGTTTAAAAACTTGTAGCTGGTCTTGGATTGTCGTATCAGATGATCGATGTATGTATTGACAACTGCATGATCCATTGCATAAATGATGAAACCCGCATGAAGTGCGGATTTTGTCACAAACTTTGATTTCAAGAGGCAAGCGGTAGAGTACCTATTCCGCATAAACGGATGTGGTATTTGCCATTAACATAGAGGTTAAAGAGGTTATATCAATCTAAACACACGGCAAAGCCTATGAGATGGCATGCAGAACATAATTCGAATGGAGAAATTGTGCATCCCTCAGATGCAAAAGCATGGAAACATTTTAAAGAGGTTTATCCTAGTTTTGCATATGAGCCTAGGAATGTATACCTCAAGTTATCTACAGATGGATTCGACCCTTTTGGGAAGCATGGGAGGCAATACTCGTTGTTGCCAGTTATCGTGACACCTTATAATTTGCCTCTTTCGTTGTGCATGAAACGAGAGTTTTTGTTTCTAACAATTCTCTTCCCTGGTCCGGAGCATCATAAGCGATCGCTTGATATTTTCTTGCAGCCACTAATTCATGAGTTAAAAATTTTGTGGGAAAATGGTGTCGAAGCATTTGATGTTTCCAACCAACAGAACTTCTTGATGCGAGTAGTACTTATGTGGACCATAAGTGATTTTCGAGCATATGTTATGTTATCAGGATGGTCGACGCATGGAAAGTTAGCATGCCCATATTGTCAAGATAATACTGATGCATTCCAACTGAAACACGGATGAAAGAATACTTGGTTCGATTGTCATCGACGCTTTTGACCACAAGATCATCCATATCGCCCGGAGCACAATATTATTTAGGAAAAACAAAAAAATTTTGATGGTCAACCTCCTATGCTTGATGGGAATTATATGATGACTCAACTTAAAGATTTTGGTGCTGAGAGAACGGTTTCATGTGGAGGTAACGGACATTATCTTGTTGATGGTTGTGGCGAATACCATAATTGGCACAAGAGGAGTATTTTTTTAGTTCTACCATATTGGAAGGACCATCTGTTGCGCCACAATCTAGATGTTATGCACATTGAAAAGAATTGTTTCGACAACATAATGAATATTGTTCTAAATGTGCAAGGGAAAACGAAAGATAATTTGAAATCTAGATTGGATTTGCCAGATATTTGTTCCCATAAGGAACTACATGTAATGTCGAATGGAAAATTATTTTCTCCCGCATTCCGGTTGGATGCGCATGCAAAACGAGTTCTATGAGTGGATTAAGCATAGTGTCAAATTTCCAGACGGATACGCATCTAATATTTGTAATTGTGTCGATACTATTGAAGAAAAATTTACAGGGATGAAAAGTCACGATTGTCATGTTGTCACGCAAAGACTATTTCCATTTGCGTTTAGCGATCTTCTACCTAAAAACGTCCACAGAGCAATTGCTGGTACGTTTAAATTATTTTATATATAATCATAATTTTCCAGCCGGATTAACTTTTTTATTATGCAAGGATTGGTGCTTTTTTCCCAGATTTATGTACAAGATCACTCACTGGAGACGATATACGAAATTTGGAGGAAACAATACCGGTTCTCATTTGTAACATCGAGAAAATATTTCCACCAGCATTTTTTATGTTAAGGAACATCTTCCTATTCACCTCCCTAGAGAAACAGTGCTTGGAGGACTTGTTCAGTACAGATGGATGTATCCTTTTGAGAGATATATGTTCCACCTAGAGAAAAAAGTTAAAATCTTGCTAGGATTGAAGGTTCAATCATCGCACAAAGTATTAATGAAGAAACATCTAACTTCGCCAACTACTATTTTCCATCGCAAGTCCAAACCAAAAATAGATAACCTGCACGACATGATGATAGAGGAGAAAAACCAAGATATCCAGTGTATGTGCCAGAAGTATTTGCACAAATTGGACGTTTAAGTGGAAAATAGAAGACGTCGCGTCTATCAGAGGAGGAACACAAACACTTGTATTTGTATATTTTGAAAAATTGCGATAACGTTTTGGAATATGAAAGGTACATTCATTTAAATTTTTTGTAAATGTTATTATACTTTATTTTAATTATTTTGTTTATAACATGATATACATGGATCAAATACGTGTTCATTATTCAAATTACACAGAGAATGAGTTGGTCAAACTTAAAAAGAGCGAATTTGCAAGTTGGTTGCAATTTTACGTCAGTGTTAATTAATTATGTAATTTTCAATAATAATTTCCTATATAAATAAATATATAGTTGAATGTATTCAACTATTTTGCAGGTTACTACGGGTAATTCTAAGGGGTTTCCCATGTGGTTAGTTGAGGTTGTGAATAAATGGTACATGTTATCTACTATATAATTGTTATCTACCTATACAAATAAATGGTACATGTTATCTACTATATAATTTTTTCAAGATAAACAGTTTTATAAACATTTAGAATATAAACCGAAAACCAATTTAGGGGATTTAGTCATCTTGTAGTTAAATGGCGAGCTCTCAAAGTTATTAGAATATAATAAATTTTTGGTTACTATCGCCAAAAAGCCGGTGACATTTAACTAGATTCACATACAGATCCAAAAACAACAATACTATGAACAATACTATGAAAATTATTAGCTACAAACAAATTAACTTCAAAATCTGAATAAATAATAAATTATGAGAAAGGACTATTTCACATTATTTTAGTATATTCTTAATAAACAAAATAAATATGCATTAGCAGTTAATTTGGTTATTTTTAAAATTCTTGAAAATTTATGAAATTATATTTTATAAATAAAAATATTAACAAATAATAAGATCTTGGAAAATCCATCGGAATATTCCGACGGAATATCGATCACACTACTAGAGTCAACGGGAAACCATCGGAAATATCCTTTACCACATGGACTGACAATTTGGCAAGCATGCAGAACTTTCAATTTCCATCAGAAATCTGTCGGTCATTTCCGACGGAATGCTGACGATATGAAATTAGACACGAGAAATTTAACGCGGGTTTTCTCGAAAATATTTATTATTTGGCCGATGGATTTCTGAACAGATTTTACCATCGGAAATATCGAATATAACCTACGACCCCATGACTTCTCTTTCAGTTTTCTATCTGCGTTTCCAACTCCTTCTCTTCTTTGCCTCTTCCCCTCCCGTCGCTGACGTCGCCGGAAGTTAAGCTCTCGGTCTCTGTAAGTTCTCGCCGGAAATGTAAGTCTCCTCTTAATGTGTTTTCCATTGTTAGAGAATTAGGTATTAACATAGAAACAAATCTGTAGAAACTGAAATCATTTGAAATTTGAAACACAAACACAAACTTTTTCAGTTTTATTTCAAGTGGCATGGTTGTTGCGTGGTGCTTGCTTTTATTTGTTCCTCCATTTCATTTTGAAGCTGGTAATTAGGTGTCAAATTGATAATTCAGATTTTGTAAAAGAAAAATTGAACATGTATCATATGAATTGTCTTTTGCATCTCTCTCTTATTGTTTAAGATTGTTAACATGTAATCAGTTTCCTGCTTGATCAATTGTTTTTGTAGTTAGGCATCAGATCAGTGAGTGAGCCGCATCTGTGTATAATTGCATCTGTATGCATAGTGCTTGTTGTAGTGTTCTTTGCTTTGAGTGAGCTTTAATCTTTTAGTTGTTTTTAGCTTGAAATGAATTTTAAGTGTTTGCAAAATATTGATGCAAGTAATTCACAAAATGGTAAAAGTTACAATTCCATAACCTGTAGCACAATTAAATTTTAGGGGCATTTGCAAAATTGACCTAAAATTTGTCTTCAATTGCAAGTTTGACAATTTACACTTTTTTTTTGCAAAACTAACTTTCTATCCCTGTTTTATCCTTCAACAATAACTTTATTTACAACTTTGCCATTAACTTAAAAAAAAACAAAAACAATACAAAGACCATTATGAACAAATTTTTCAAAAATATTACGAAAATGCCATCTTCTTCATTGCACACAACCACCATTGTTGTGGTTGTTGGGAGCTCTTAATTCCATCGACACACCCACCTTTATACCTCTATTCCTTCATCAAATCTCATTCATCTCAACCTCTTTCATTTTCTCTCTCATTTTCTTCCAATTTCTCTCTTCACTCTACATTCAAAAGCTTCCAACTTTGCAAACATTCATCATTATCCGTTAAATCAAGCTTCTGGGAGTTTATATCGGTCATCATTTAAGTCGCGTAGCTAAAAAACCAAGATCGAAGGTTAGTTTTTGTGTTTTGCTTTCGGTTATTTTTTCAGTTCATATAGTTACGAGAAGTCTGCTTTGTAAATATATTACAAAGCAAACTTCTCTAGCAGACTTCTCGAAGTCTTCTTTGTAAGTATATTACAAAGCAGACTTCTCCGAGAAGTCTGCTTTGATAGGAATAAACATTGCTTTGGAGAGAAAAACATTTTATTCCTATCAAAGCAGACTTCTCCGAGAAGTCTGCGACGTTTATTCCGATCAAAGCAGACTCCTCGGAGAAGTCTGCTTTGATAGGAATAAACGTCGTAGACTGCGAGCAGTCTACTTTGGCGAGAAAAACATTTTATTCCTATCAAATCAGACTTCTCCGAGAAATCTACGATGTTTATTCCAATCAAAGCAGACTTCTTCGAGAAGTTTGCTTTGATCGGAATAAAAATTGCTTTGGAGAGAAAAATTTTTTATTCCTATCAAAGCATACTTCTCCCAGAAGTCTGCGACGTTTATTCCTATCAAAGCAGACTTCTCGGAGAAGTCTGCTTTGGTCGGAATAAAACTCGTAGACTTCGTGAAGTCTGCTTCAGCCGGAATAAAATGTTTTTCCTACCAAAGCAGACTTCTCCGAGAAGTCTGCTTTGATAACAAAAAAACAAGCAGGGACTGAAACATAATTGACATTTCGACATTATTTTTTAGACCAAAGGAGTGTTCAGTAATTTCTCCACCCTCATAGGTTAGTTTTGCAAAAAAAAGTGTAAATTGTCAAACTTGTATTTGAAGTCAACTTTTAGGTCATTTTTAGCAATTCCCCCTAAATTTTAAGAATATGAAAACCCGTTGTTTCAGACTCCTTTCCATGATACAACAACAAATGACTAAAAAACCGATTTTGATTTCTAGTCACTGAACCTGATTTTTGACTTGTAACCAACATAGCTCGTGTCATTGTTTTTAGCTCGAGTTTCTGCTGCAGCCATTAGTACTTGAAATCAAGTACTAATTATTTTAGGGACTTACTAATTATTTTAATTAATTCAAATTTGAAATCATTAAATACGTGTGAATTATAACTTTTTGGATGTGTATTATAATTTGAAATCATTAAATTTGAATTTTCTTATGTATATTATCTATTTTTAGATGCTTTAAAAATATTAAAATCGTTTTTAAGAAATTACTAAAAAATTACTAAAAAAATTTACTAATTTTTTTTGTAAAACATTTTTTAGAAATTAATTTTCTTTAAAATGATATTTTATATGCATGCATGAAACAATCATAATGTTTTAACGTCGTATCAAAAGTACCAACAACGTGGTGAGTTGTCAACTCCGAGTTTTATACCAACTCAAGTTCCAAAATATAGAAATAATTCTTTTCGACCAATAACAATTGAAGAATTGGTTCAACAACCTGGTCGTGAACTTCTTACTTTTCTCGTTTCAATGCGTCAAGGGAATTGTACATGCTATATTAAATTTACTATAATTATAATTAAAATAATTATTTTAAAATTATCCTAATAAAAATTCGTAGGTTTGGTATTTCAAACAATGGAATAAGCAAGTCTATACTAAAGATGCTTCATTCTCTTTTGAACAAACCATATACAAAATTTAGAGATATTTTGTACGAAGAACGTTAGATTTGGTTCCGAATATTTGCGGTACGTTAATTTATTTTTAAATATGTAATTGTTTAAAATATTTTTTTTGTAATACATAAGTAAATTTCGCTGGAAAAATTTACATGGGATCCCATGAACAAAAAATTGGTGGAAGAACCTTTTCAAAAAGAGGCTGCCGTACAATTTCCCGCCACATGAACGAGTGGAAACAAAAGTGCAAAAAGGGAAAAGACAAACGAAGAGGGTTGAATGAGTGAGTTTGTAACGACTTTATTCGTTACTGGGAATCTTCCAGCGCTAAGGCCATCTCGAAGACTAATTAGGGAAACCATAAGAGCGACCGAGGAGCTAAAGGTATTTACATTCACAATGCTGGATTGACTAGTTTTCTGAGACAAGCCGATCAATTGGTAAATTTATTATTATATTAATTTTATTTATTATTATTTGAAATTTTTTAAAATATTAATTTAGCATTTTATTTTATTTTTAGACATAAGAATTTGGAGCGCCTCCAGATCACTTGCAACTTCTCTAGGCCGTCCACACGAACAAAAAGACTAGTCGCATCCAAGATGGTGTCATTAATGAGATAATGGAAAAAGTGAAAAAGAAAAAAGTGATATTTTGTCTCAGTAATCTCAAGTTGGTTCTACATCTTCGATCGCCGAATTGCCTCGTTCTAAGATTAACCATCTTGTTCTTGATCTAAGTTTGATTTCTCTTTTATTTGTTTTTATATTTAATATTATAATATTTTTTTGATAATATTTTATGTTTTTACAAGAAGTACTATTTTCTAAGCATCGTCATCCATGACTCGGGAGAGTTACAGATACCGGTGGTACAACATTTGCGGCTAGAAATGAGGAGAATACATAATTCAAAGAAAAAATAGGGGCTATCGAGATAGAAATGAAGAAACTTAAATATTTTGTAAAAACTATGAAAACCAAATTCCCGGATGAATTTTTTCCTCCTTCTTCTCCTTCTCCGATATAATTTGTAGATTTTAAAATAATTAAACTTTAAATATTATATTTATAATTTGAAAAATATTATTTTTATTCAATTGTTTTAATATTTTTATTAAATATTTAAAAAATATTAATAAAATTTTAATAATTAAAAAAATTATTTTCAAAATAAATATATATTTTTAAAATATTTAATGAATATTTTTTAGAAATAATTATTCACATTTTTTTTAATTGTGTAGTTATTTCCGACGGATGCAGTCGTTAGAAATTACCGACGGATGCAAATTAGAAAGACCGTTAGAAATTACCGAGGAATCGTGTCCGTCGGAAGTTTATTTCATCGCAATAACATCGGTTCACTCTCGACGGTGAAAACCATCGGGATATACCATCGGTTGTCATTGCCGGCAGGGTCATCGAAGTCATCGATGGCCCAACTGACTAAATCCGCAACTACGGTAATTACCGACGGATAAGACCCATCGAATATCCATTGACATTTGCCGACAACAACTTTTATCGTAAAACCGTCGGTAATTGCCAACGGAATGGACCCATCGAATATCCATCGAATTTCGATGGCTACTCTTATCGAAAACTCGCCGGTAATTTTCACGGAAGTGTCCCATCGAATATCCATCGGTGTTTGCCGATGGCTTCCTTTATCGCAACCGTCGCTATTTCCTGACAATTTCCGATGGAAATTGGTTTCAAAAAATAGTCCCGACGGATATCTTTTGTCGGAAAGTAGACGGAATCGCTCTTTCCGACGTATTGCCGACAAATTTCGCCGTGGTAAATTGATGTTTTCTTGTAGTGCTAGATCCTTGAGATAGGTTTGTAAGTTTAAAGTGAAGTTCCCTATGGTAGTGGCTAGGTATAAACCTTTTGCTCATGATTACTTTCATCTAGTTCCACAAATCTATAGGAAAATCCCCACCCTTGCCTAGATGTAACTAATTGATCCCACCAACTTAAGGCATAATTTTTAAAAGCGGTTGGTACTACTCTAACCTTACTATCCTAAGTGTATTCCCTACAATCAAAGACTATTTCTATCTTCTTTTCCCACTTTAGATACTCCTCAGGGTCATTGGTTCCATGGAAAGAGGGAATCTTGATTTTAAGGCCTGCCAAAGGGTCGCGAGGATTGGGTTGGTTATTCCTATGCAGTTGGTCGCCTTGGCCGCCTTCTCCTAGGGTGTTGTAACCTAGATGAGTGACTGTATTATTGATCAATATCAGAAGGTGGCTGGTTTCTCCTAAGTCAGTCATTGATGGATCTTTCTATTTCAGCTCTCATGGTTGCCATACTTTCATCCATCATGACTTTAAAGGAATCAAGGAGTTGTTTGTTGGAGTTTGAGGATTCTTCTCCATTATTACTGGTTTCTACCATGGTACCTGACAAATTCAGACAACAAAACAAGTAAGTTCAATGTAAAACACAGAAACTGACACAAGAATTCGCTGAAACAAAGACACAAGAACAAAGACAAACTCTAGCAAAGCATGTTCTAGACCCTTTGAACTCCGGTTTTGAAATGGGTGAGTCTAACAACTTTAGATTCATTTTGAAACGTTTTTAATTGGTATTCCTGGTTGTATTAATTCTTAAGAACATGTTTCATTGACGTTTTACTCTCTAAAGTATTCAAACAAAGGTGATAAACTCGGATTAACAAAAACAGTTTCTTAGAACCTCAACGGTGCCGATTGGGTGTTTCACAAGTTTTGTCCTTTAGAAATCGATTTTAAACTATTTTCAAGTTAATTTCCAGGTTCTTCAAAGATCTAAAATCAAGTTTAAACAAGAAACAAACCCAGAAACATTTCAAAACAAATCGCAAAAGAAGGCGAAAGGTTACAAAACATTTTTGCAAGCAAACGGATTGGTAGAGATACAACCTGGTTTGGAATGGGCTCTGATACCACTTGATGTAATCCTGATGAGGATCAAGCCCTGATCAACTCCAAATGGTTGTGGAAGAATGTATGAATGGATTGAAGTTGTGGAATGGGTGAAACGATGGTGTAACTTGTGGATGTGTGAGCTCTTAAGTGGATGGATCTGAGAACAAGGGAAATGGATGGTAATTCTCAAGGATGGTGGAAAATCCTTGGACTATCTGCTTGCTCTGTGTGAATGACAAAGGCCAGGCACGTTGAACAAGGTGAATCGAATTGAAACTTCCAAGGGTGATGAAGATCCCTTAGCTTTTCTCTTGAGAGGAATGCGAAAGTGTTCTAAAATTCCTTATTCAAGAGGATGATCAAATGAGTTTGAGAAGGAGATTTGCTATTAAAATGTTTGATTGACCAGAAAGAAGGATAAAAGAAAGTACTTATAGTAGTCTAGGAAATTGAAAATGACTCCTAAAATTCTACCAAAACATTAAAGGAAGTAATGTCTTGACTTGATTATTCCTCTCTTATTTCGTGGATGATGAGATAGAATGTGTCTTGATTCACCAAGAGGCTGTGGTAAAGTACCTTGGGCTTGCCTCATTAAAAACCTATGTTAGAAAACCCATTGGGACAAAACTAAGAATAGGGAAAAGAGTACAATCCAAGGCACCTCTCTTGGTGAAGTTTAGGTGGCTTGAATCACAACCAATGTGGTTGGATTAGCACACACTAAACTGGCCTGAATGGTGTTGATAAGATTCTATAGTGTTGTCTAAAGTTTGGCTTGCTTGGATCGGGTAATGGGGCCATTGAAGATTTGTATGCTTTCATCTCCAATATTCACGGGTTCTAGCTGCTCCTTAGCATCTTTAGTGGCTTCTTCCTCCTCTGGTTCAAGCTGCTCCTTAGGTTGTGGTTCCTTGCTGGACATGCTCACATCAAAGAGGTCGTGGTAAAGTATTTTGGCCTTGCCTCATTAAAAGTTTCTCTAAAAAACCCAATGGGAGAAAACTAAAAGGAAGAAAAAAGACTATGGTGGTTGAATCACAAGATACCTCTCTTGGTGAGGTTTAGGTTGCTTGAATCACAACCATGGTGGTTGGATTAGCACAAACTAAACTGGCATGAATGGTGTTGAGAAGGTGTTGTAGTGTTGTATTGAGTTTGGCTTGCTTGGACTGAGTAATGAGACCATTGGAGATTTGCTAGGCTTCATCTTTAGCATCCTCTGGTTCTATGTGTTCCTTAGCTTTCTCATTGACTTCTTTTGCTCAGGTTCAAGCTGTTCCTTTAGTTCAGGTTTCTTGCTGGCCATGCTCACTTCATTTTATAAGTATTTACTCAAGTAGCACCAATGATCAGTTTAGAATGATCATTTTTAACTGGCGGATCAACTTGACGGTACGCACCAAATCGTAACTTCTGATTTAGAGTTCAGAATGATATGAATCCAATGCCCACGTTAAGATAGCTCAATTTTTAATATTCTGACAATATTTGAGACTGAAAGAGCTAACACAAAGCCTTCACGTAATCCAATATATCCTAAAGTGCATGATGCCATGTATTATGCTTCATTTATGAGCCTTTAGTCAATGAGCACTAATGATCAGATTAGAATGATCACTTTAATTGGCCTATCAACTTGACATATCCGCAGTAAATCGACGTAACTTTTGATTTAGAGTTCAAAATGACACAAATCCAACACCCATGTTAAGCTAGCTGAATATTCTATATTGTGATAAATTTAAAACTGACAAAGCTACAACAAAACTTCCAAGTAATCCAATATATCCTAAAACGCATGATGCCATGTATCATGCTTCATTTGTAAACCTCTGCTCAATGATCACCAATCATCAGTTTAGAATGATCAATTTAACTAGTCGATAAACTTGACATGTCCGTACTAAACCGTCTGTAACATTTGTTTTAGAGTTCAGAATGACACAAATCCAATGCCTACGTTAAACTAGCACAATATTCTATACTGAGACAAAATTTAAGACCGAATTAGCTACTACAAAGCCTCGAAATAATCCAATGTTTTGCAAACATCGTAATGTCATGCTTTATGCTTCATTTGTAAACCTTTGCTCAATGAGCACCAATGATCAGTTTAGTATGATCAATTTAACTACCGATAAACTTGACCCCTCCGCACTAAATTTTCTGCAAATTTGATTTAAAGTTCAGAATGACACAAAGCCAACGCCCATGTTATTAGCTCAATATTCTATATTGTGACCAAAATAGCTACGACAAAGCCCCAAAGTAATCCAATCTATCCCAAATTGCAGGAAGCCATGCAATATGCTTCATTTATGTGTTACTCAATCCGTACCAATGATCAATTTAACTAGCCGATAAACTTGACATGTCGCACTAAATTGTCCGTCACTTTTGATTGCGTGATGCCATGCATTATGCTTTGTTTATACGCCTTTACTCAATGAGCACTAGTGATCAGTTTAGAATGATCATTTTAACTAGTTGATCAACTTGATATTAAAGCACTTAATTTCCTTTAACATTCGATTCAGAGGTAAAAATGATATGAATCCAACGCCCACATTAATCTAGCTCAATTTTAAATATCGTGACACATTTGAGACAGAAAGAGCTACGACAAAGCCTTTAAATTATCCAAAGTATCCCAAAATGCGTGATGCCATGCATTATGTTTGATTTGTAAACCGTTGCTCAATGACACCAATAATCAGTGGAGAATGATCAATTTAACTAGCCGATAAACTTGATATGTCTACAAGAAGTTGTTCGTAACTTTTGATTTAGAGTTCATAATGACACAAATTCAACGCACATTAAGATAGCTCAATATTCTATATTGTGACAAAGTTTAAGACCGAAAAGCTAGGACAAAGCCTAGAAGTAATCTAATCTATCTTAAGCTGCGTGATGGCTTGCATTATGCTTCATTGGTAAAACTTTGCTCAATGAAACCAATAATAAATTTAGAATGATCATTTTAAATAGTTGATCAGCTTGACGTGTCCGCACTAAATCGTATTTAACATTTGATTTAGAGTTCATAATGACACAAATTCAACGCCGACATTAAGGTAGCTCAATATTCTATATTGTGACAAAGTTTAAGACCGAGCTAGGACAAAGCCTCCAAGTAATCTAATCTATCCTAAGCTGCGTGATGGCTTGCATTATGCTTCATTGGTAAACCTTTGCTCAATGAGAACCAATAATAAATTTAGAATGATCGTTTTAAATAGTTGATCAACTTGACGTGTCCACTAAATCGTATTTAACATTTGATTTAGAGTTCAAAATAATATGAATCCAACGACCAAGTTGATCTTATTCAATTTTCAATATTTTGACAACATTTGAGACTGAAAGAGGTTCCACAAAGCCTCCAAGTAATCCAATGTATCCCAAACTGCATGATGCCATGCATTATGCTCCATTATAACTCTTTGCTCAAGGATCACTAATGATTAGTTTGAAATGATCATTTGAACTTGTCGATCAACTTGAGATGTCCAACTAAATCGTCGTAACTTTTGATTTAGAGTTCAGAATAACAAAAATCCAACGCCCACGTTAAGCTAGCTCAATTTTCTATATTGTGATAAAATTTAAGATTGAAATAACTACGAAAAAGCATCCATGTAATCTAATCTATCCCAAACTGCATGATGCCATGCATTATGCTTCATTCATTAACCTTCCACTGAGCACCAATGATCAGTTTATAATGATTAATTTAACTAGCCGATAAATTTGACATGTACGCACTATATCGTCCGTTACATTAGATTTAGAGTTCAGAATGACATGTATCAAATTCTCTCGTTGAGCTAGCTTAATTTTCTATATTATGACAAAATTTAAGACCAAATAGCTACAACAAATCCTCCAAGTAATCCAATGTATCCCAAACTGTGATGCCATGCATTATGCTTCATTTATAAGGTGTTACTAAAGAAGCACCAATGATAAGTTTACAATGGTCATTTTAACTGCCCAAACAACTTGACATGTATGCACTAAATCATTTGTAACTTTCTATTTAGAGTTCAGAATGACACGAATCCAACGTCCACGTTAAGCTAGCTCATTTTCTATTTTGTGACAACATTTGAGACTGAAAGAGCTACGAAAGCCTCCAAGTAACCAAATGTATCCCAAACTACGTGATGCCATGCATTATACTACATTTATAAGCGTCTACTCAAGGAGCACCAATGATGAGTTTAGAACGATCATTTTAACTAGCTGATAAACTTGACATGTCCGCACAAAATCGTCCATAACTTTTGATTTAGAGTTCAAAATGACACGAATCCAGCGCCACGTTAAGCTGGCTCAATTTTCTATATTGTGACCAAATTTAAGACCGAAAGCCTCCAAGTAATCCAATCTATCCCAAACTGTGTGATGCCATGAATTATGCTTCATTTATTAGCCTTTACTCAAGGAGCACCAATGGTCAGTTTAGAATGATCATTTTAACTAGCTGATCAACTTACATGTCTGCACTAATTCATCATTAACTTTGATTTAGAGCTCAAAATGACATGAGTCCAACGCCCACGTAAAGCTAGCTCAATTTTCCATCTTCTACAGCATTTGAGACTGAAAGAGCTAGAAAAACCCTCCAAGTAATCCAATGTATCCCAGACTGCATGATGCCATACATTACGCTCCATTTATAAGCATTTACTCATGAGCACCAATGATCAGTTTACAATGATCATTTTAACTGCCGATCAAGTTGACATATCTGCACTAAATTGTCTATAACTTTTGATTTAGAGTTCAAAATGACATGAATCCAACGCCCACGTTAAGCTAGTTTTATTTTATCTATTTTGATAAAATTTAAGATAAAAATAGCTACAAAAAGCCTTCAAATAATCCAATCTATCAAAAATTTCGTGATGTTATACATTATGCTGATCTATTTGACATGTATGCACTAAATCGCTTCAACTTTTGATTGAGAGTTTAAAATGATATGAATCCAACGCCCACATTAAACAAGCTTAATTTTCTATATTTGTTACAAAATTTATGACCAAAATAGCTATGACAGAGTCTCTATATAATCCAATTGATCCCAAACTGCGTGATGCCATTCATTATACTTCATTTATAAGCCTTTACTCAAGGAGCACCAATGATCAGTTTAGAATGATCATTTTAACTGGCCGATCAACTTGACATGTGGGCACTAAATCATTCATTATTTTTGATTTAGAGTTCAGATTGACATGAATACAACGCCCACATTATTATAGCTTAATTTTCTATAGTGTGGCTATATTTGAGAGAGAAAGAGTTACGAAAAAGCCTCCAAGTAATCCAATGTATCCCAAACTGCGTGATCCCATGCATTAGACTTCATTTATAATACTCAAGGAGCACCAATGATCAGTTTAGAATGATCAGTTAACTGGCCGATCAACTGGACATGTCCACACTAAATTGTTTGTAACTTTTGATTTAGAGATCAAAATGACATGAGTCCAACAACCACGTTAACCTAGCTCAATTTTCTATATTGTGACAAAATTTAAGACTGAAAGAGCTATGAAAAGACTCAAAGTAATCCGAGGTATCCCAAACAGCGTGATGCCATGCATTGTGCTTCATTTATAAGCCTTTACTACAGGGGCAACCAGTGATCAGTTTTGAATGATCATTTTAACTATCCAATAAACTTGACCTGTCTATACTAACTCGTCCAAAACTTTTGATTTAGAGTTCAAAATGACACCAATCCAATGCCCACGTTAAGCTAGGTGAATTTTTTATATTGTGACAAAACTTGAGACTGAAATAGCTGCACAAAGCCTTCAAGTAATACAATCTATCCCAAAATGTGTGATGCTATGCATTATGCTTATTTATAAGCCTTTCGTCAAACAGCACCAACGATCAACTTAGAATGATCATTTTAACTGGTCGATCAACTTGACATGTCCGCACTAAATTGTCTATAACTTTTGATTTAGAGTTCAAAATGACATGAATCCAACGCCCACGTTAAGCTAGTTTTATTTTCTCTATTGTGATAAAATTTAAGATCAAAAAAATAGCTACAAAAAAGCCATCAAATAATCCAATCTATCACAAATTTCGTGATGTTATGCATTATGCTTCATTCATAAGCCCTTACTCAATGAGCACCAGTGATCAGTTTAGAATGATCAATTTAACTAGCTGATCTACTTGACA
>JAENJI010000875.1:0-18000 GCA_018901935.1 Pugionium cornutum
GTGATTACTTGGACTTTTATCGTATCTATTTTTGTCCCAACTTTTGTTACATTATAGAAAATTAGGCTAGCTTAACGTGGACATTGGATTCGTGTCATTTGAGCTCTAAATCAAAAGTTACAGACGATTTAGTGTGGACATATCAAGTTGATCGGCCAGTTAATATGATTATTATAAACTGATCATTGGTTCTCATTAAGTAAAGGCTTCTAAATAAAGCATATTTCATGGCATCACATGGATTTGGATATATTGGATTACTTGGACGTTTTGTCATATCTATTTCAGTGTCAAATTTTGTTACAATATAGAAAATTGAGCTACCTTAATGTGGACAATGGATTTGTGTAATTCTGAGCTCTAAATCAAAACTTACGAACCATTTAGTGCAGACATATCAAGTTGATCGGCCATTTAAAGTTATGATTCTAAACTGATCATTGGTGCTCTTTAAGTAAAGGCTTATAAATGAAGCATACAACATTGTGTCACGTAGTTTGGGATAGATTGGATTATATGAACGATTTGTCATCTCTACTTCTGTCTCAAATTTTGTCAAAATATAGAAACTTAAGAAAGCTTAATGTGCGCATTGGATTTGTGTCAATATGAGCTCAAAATCCTAAGTTACAAACGATTTACTGCGGACATGTCAAGTTGATCAGCCAGTTAATATGATTATTCTAAACTGATCAGTGTTGCTCATTGAGTAAAGACTTCTAAATGAACCATAGTGCATGGCATCACAAATTTTTGGATATATTTGATAACTTGGACTTTTTTCGTATCAATTTTTGTCTCAAATTTTTTAGAATATAGAAAATTATGCTAGCTTAACGTGGACATTGGATTCGTGTCATTCTGAGCTTTAAATCAAAAGTTACAGACGATTTAGTACGAACATGTCAAGTTGATCGGCCAGTTAATATGATTATTCTAAATTGATCATTGGTTCTCATTGAGTAAAGGCTTCTAAATGAAGCATAATGCATAGCCTCACATAGTTTTGGAAATATTTGATTACTTGGATGCTTTGTCGTATCTATTTCTATCTCAAAACGTTTGTTACAATATAGAAAATTGAGATAGCTTAACGTGGACATTGGATTTGTGTAATTCTGAGGTCTATTTAGTGCATACATATCAAGTTGATCAGCCATTTAAAGTTATGATTCTAAAATGATCATTGGTGCTCTTTAAGTAAAGGTTTATAAATGAAGCATACAACATTGCATCACGTAGTTTGGGATAGATTGGATTACTTGGACACTTTTTCATCTCTATTTTTGTCTTAAATTTTGTCAAAATATTGAAAATTAAGCAAGATTAATGTGCGCATTGGATTCGTGTCAATCTAATCTCAAAGTCCAAAGTTACAGACAATTTACTGCTGACATGTCAAGTTGATCGGCCAGTTAATTTGATTATTCTAAATTGATCAGTGTTGCTCATTGAGTAAAGACTTCTAAATGAAGTATAATGCATGGCATCACACAGTTTTGGAAATATTTGATTACTTGGACTTTTGTCATATCTATTTTTGTCTCAAATTTTGCTACAATATATAAAATTAAGCTAGTTTAATGTTGGCATTGGATACTTGTCATTCACAGCTCTAAATCAATGTTACGGACAATTTAGTGTCAACATATCAAGTTGATCGGCCTGTTAATATGATTACTCTAAACTGATCATTGGTTCTCATTGAGTAAAGGCTTCTAAATGAAGCAGAATGCATGGCATCACATAGTTTTAGATATATTGGATTACTTGGACGCTTTTTCGTACCTATATCTGTCTCAAATTTTGTTACAATATGAAAAAATGAGCTAGCTTAATGTGGGCATTGTATTCGTGTCATTCTGAGCTCTAAATCAAAAGTTACAGACGATTTACGGTGGACATGTCAAGTTGATCGACCAGTTGAAGTGATCATTTTAAACTTATCATTGGTGCTCATTGAGTAAAGCCTTTTAAATGAAGCATAAAGCATGGATCACACAGTTTGGGATAGGTTGAATTACTTGGACGCTTTGTCGTGTCTATTTCTGTCTCAAAATTTGTCACAATATAAAAAATCAAGAAAGGTTAATGTGGGCATTGCATTCGTGTCATTCTGAGCTCTAAATCAAGAGTTACATGCAATTTAGTGCAGACAAGTGGAATTGATCGACTAGTTAAAGTGATCATTATGAACTGAACATTGGTGATCATTAAGTAAAAGCTTATAAATGAACAATTATGTGTGGCATCATGCAGTTTGAGATATATTGGATTACATGGATGCTTTTTCGTCTCTATTTCTGTTTCAAATTTTGCAAAATATCAAAAATTTAGCTAGCTTAACGTGGGCATTGGATTTTTGTCATTCTGAGCTCTAAATCAATCGTTATGGACGATTTAGTGCGGACATGTCAAGTTGATCGGCCAGTTAATATGATTATTCTAAATTGATCATTGGTTCTCATTGAGTAAAGGCTTCTAAATGAAGCATAATGCATGACATCACATAGTTTTGGAAATATTAGATTACTTGGACGCTTTGTCGTATCTATTTATACCTCCAATTTTGTCACAATATAGAAAATTGAGCTAGATTAACGTAGGCATTGGATTCGTGTCATCCTGATGTCAAAAATCAAAACTTACGAACGATTTAGTGCAGACATATCAAGTTGATCCGCCATTTAAAGTTATGATTCTAAACTGATCACCGGTGCTCATTAAGTAAAGGCTTATAAATGAAGCACAAAACATGGCATCACGCAGATTAGGATAGATTGGATTACTTTGACGCTTTTTCGTTTCTATTTCTGTCTCAAATTTGCAAAATATAGAAAATTTAGTGCGGACATGTCAACGTGGGCATTGAATTCGTGTCATTCTGAACGATCTAGGGTGGACATGTCAAGTTGATCAGCCAGTTAAAGTGATCATTTCAAACTGATCATTGGTGCTCATTGAGTAAAGGCTTATAAATGAGCATGGCATCACACAGTTTTGGATATATAGGATTAGTTGGAAATTTTGTCGTCTCTATTTCTGTCTCAAATTTTGTTAAAATAAAGAAAATTTATCTAGCATAATGTGTGTATTTGATTCGTGTCGTTCTGAGCTCAAAATCAAAAGTTACGTACGATTAAGTGCAGATATTTAAGTTGACCGGCCACTTAATATGATTAATCTAAACTGATAATTGGTGCGCATTGAGTAAAGGCTTATAAATGAAGCATAATGCATGGCATCACACATTTTGGATAGATTGGATAATTTGGACGCCTTTTCGTATCTAGTTATGTCTCAAATTTTGTAACATTAGAGAAAATTGCGCTAGCTTAAAGTGGGCATTGGATTTGAGTCATTTGGAGCTCAAAATCAAAAGTTATGGACGATTTAGTGCCGACATGTCAAGTTGATCCGACAGTTAAAATGATTATTCTGAACTTATCATTGGTGCTCATTAAGTAAAGGCTTATAAATCAAGCATAATTCATGGTATCACACATTTTGGATAGATTGGATTACTTGGATGCTTTGTCGTCTCTATTTTTGTCTCAAATTTTGTTAAATTATAGAAAATTTATCTAGCCTAACGTGGGCATTGAATTCGTGTTATTTTAAGCTCAAAATCAAAAGTTATGAACGATTTAGTGCGGACATGTCATGTTGATCGGCCAGTTAATACGATTATTCTAAACTGATCATTGGTGCTCATTGAGTAAAGGGTTATAAATGAAGCATAATGCACGGCATTTTTGGCCAGTTAATAGGATTACTTCGACGCTCTGTTGTGTCTATTTCTGTCTCAAATTTTGTTATAATGCAGAAAATTGAGCTAGCTTAACGTGGACATTGGATTCGTGTCATTTTGACCTCTATATCAAAATTTATGGATGATTTAGTGCGGATATGTCAAGTTGAGTGGCCAGTTAAAGTGATCATTCTAAACTGATCATTGGTGCTGACTAAGCTAAGGCTTAAAAATGAAGCATAATGTATGGCATCAAGAAGTTTGGATAGATTGGATTATTTGGACTCTTTGTCGTCACAATTTTTGTCTCAAATTTTGTCAAAATATAGAAAATTGAGCGAAATTAACATAGGCATTGGATTCTTGTCATTCTGAGCTCTAAATCAAAAGTTACAAACGATTTAGTTTGGATATGTGTCAAGTTGATCGGCTAGTTATAAATAAACCATAATTCATGGCATGACACAGTTTTGGATAGATTGGATTGCTTGGACGTTTTATCATGTCAATTTTTGTCTTAAATTTTTTAACAATATTGAAAATTGGGCTGGCTTAGATTCTTGTCATTCAAAGCTCTAAATCGAAAGTTATGGCCGATTTAGTGCGGACATATAAAGTTGAGAGGCCAATTAAAGTGATCATTCTAAACTACTCATTGGTGCTGATTAACCTAAGGCTTATAAATGAATCATATTGCATGGCATCAAGCAGTTGGGATAGATTGGATTACTTGGATGCTTTGTCGTCTCTATTTCTCTTTGAAATTATGTCAAAATATAGAAAATTGAGCTACCTTAACATGGGCATTGGATTCGTGTCATTCTAAGCTTTAAATCAAAAATTACGGACGATTTAGTGCGGATATGTGAAGGTGATCGGCCATTTAAAGTGATCATTCTAAACTGATCATTGGTGGTCATTGAGTAAAGGCTTATAAATGAAGCATAATGCATGGCATCACAGAGTTTTGTATAGATTGGATTACTTGGAGGCTCTGTCATACCTAGTTTTGTCTCAAATTTTGTCACAATATAGAAAATTGAACTATATTAATGTGGACATTGGATTCGTATCATTTTGAGCTATATATTAACAGTTATGGATGATTTAGTGTAGACATGACAAAATCATCGGCCAGTTAAAATGTTCATTCTCAACTGATCATTGGTGCTCATTGAATAAAAGCTAATAAATGAAAAATAATATATGGCATCGCACAGTTTTGGATAGATTGGATTACTTGGATGCTTTGTCGTATCTATTTTTATCTCAAATTTTGTTACAATATAAAAAATTGAGCTAGCTTAACGTAGGCATTGGATTCATGTCATTCTGAGCTTTAAATCAAAAGTTACGGACGATTTAGTGCGGACATGTCAAGTTGATTGGGTAGTTAAAGTGACTATTCTGAACTGATAATTGGTGCTTATTGAGTAAAGGCTTATAAATGAAACATAACGCGTGGCATCACACAGTTTTGGATAAATTGTATGACTTGGAAACTTTGTCGTATCTATTTCAATTTCAAATTTTGTTACAATATAGAAAATTGAGCTAGCTTAACGTGGGCATTGGATTTGTTTCATTCTGAGCGCTAAATCAAAAGTTACGGACTATTTAGTACCGACATGTAGAGTTGATCGGCCAATTAAAGTGATCATTATAAACTGATCATTGGTGCTCATTGAGTAAAGACTTATAAATAAAGCATAAGGCCTGACATTATTGGAATATATGGGAATACTTGGATGCTTTGTCGTATCTACTTCTCTCTCAAATTTTGTCACAATATAGAAAATTGACTAGCTTAATGTGGGCATTGGTTTAGAGTCATTCTAAGCTATAAATCAAAATTTGTGGACGATTTGGTGCCGATATGACAAACTGATCGGCCATTTAAAATTATCGTTCTAAACTAATCATTTGTGCTCATTTAGTAAAGGCCTATAAATGCAAAATAATGCACGGCATCATGTGGTTTGGGATGGATTGGATTACTTGGATGCTATGTCGTATCTATTTCAGTCTCAATTTCGTCACAATATAGAAATTGAGCTTGCTTAACGTGGGTATTGGATTCTTGTAATCTGATCTCTAAATCAAAATTTATGGACGATTTAGTGCATACATGTCAAATTGATCGGCTAGTTAAAGTGATAATTCTAAACTGATCATTGGTGCTAATTAAATAAAGGCTTATAAATGAAGCATAATGCATGGCATCAAGCAGTTTGGATTGATTGGATTACTTGGATGCCTTGTCTTCACTATTTCAGTGTCAAATTAACTCAAAATATAAAAAATTAGCTAGCTTAACGTGGGCATTGGATTCGTGTCATTCTGAAATCTAATTCAAAAGTTATAAACGATTTAGTGCAGACATGTCAAGTTGATTGCACAGTTAAAGTGATCATTCTAAACAAATCATTGGTGCTCATTAAGTAAAGGCTTATAAATGCAGCATAATGCATGACATCAAGAAGTTTGGTTAAATTGGATTTTTGGACGCTTTATCGTGTCTATTTCCGTCTCAAATTTTAATAATATATAGAAAACTGATCTAGCTTAACGTAGGCATTGGATTCGTGTTATTCCGAGCTCTAAATCAAAATTCACAGACGATTTAGTGTGAACGTGTGTCAAGTTGATCGGCTAGTTAGTATGATTATTCTAAACTGATCATTGGTGCTCTTGAGTAAAGTCTATAACGAAGCATAATGCATGGCATCACGTAGTTTGGGATAGAATGGATTACTTGGTTGTTTTGTTGTCCTTACTTCTATCTCAAATTTTGTCGAAATATAGAAAATTTATCTAGCTTAACGTGGGCACGGTATTCCTGTCATTCTGAGCTCAAAATGAAAATAAACAGACGATTTAGTACGTTCATGTCAAGTTGATCGGCCAGTTAATATAATTATTCTAAACTAATCATTGGTGCTCATTGAGTAAAGGCTTATAAATGAAGCATAATGCATGACATCATACAGTTTTGGATAGATTGGATTACTTGGACGTTTTGTTGTCCTTACTTCCGTCTCAAATTTTGTCGAAATATAGAAAATTTATCTAGCTTAACGTGGGCACTCTATTCGTTTCATTCTGAGCTCAAAATGAAAAGAAACAGACGATTTAGTACATTCATGTTAAGTTGATCGGCCAGTTAATATGATTATTCTAAACTAAACATTGGTGCTCATTATGTAAAGGCTTATAAATGAAGCATAATGCATGGCATGACATAGTTTTGGATAGGTTGGATTACTTCGACGCTCTGTCGTGTCTATTTCTGTCTCAAATTTTGTTATAATGCAGAAAATTGAGCTAGCTTAACGTGGACATTGGATTCGTGTCATTTTGACTTCTATATCAAAATTTATGGACAATTTAGTGCGGATATGTCAAGTTGAGTGGCCAGTTAAAGTGATCATTCTAAACTGATCATTGGTGCTGACTAAGCTAAGGCTTAAAAATGAAGCATAATGCATGGCATCAAGAAGTTTGGATAGATTGGATTACTTGGACGCTTTGTCGTGTCTCTTTCTGTCTCAAATTTTGTTAAAATATAGAACACTGATCTAGCTTAACGTAGGCATTGGATTCGTGTTATTCCGAGCTCTAAATCAAAAGTTACAGACGATTTAGTGTGTACATGTGTCAAGTTGATTGGCCAGTTAATATGATAATTCTAAACTGATCATTGGTGATCATTGTGTAAAGGCTTATAAATGAAGCATAATGCATGGCGTCACGCAATTTGGGATTGATTGGATTACTTGGACGTTTTGTCGTCCTTACTTTTGTCTCAAATTTTGTCAGATTATAGAATATTTATCTAGCTTAACATGGGCACTATATTCGTGTCATTCGGAGCTCAAAATCAAAAGAAACGGACGATTTATTACGTACATGTTAAGTTGATCGGCCAGTTAATATGATTATTCTAAATTGATCATTGGTGCTAATTGAGTAAAGGCGTATAAATGAAGCATAATGCATGGCATGACATAGCTTAGGATAGATTGGATTACTTTGACGCTCTGTCGTGTCTATTTCAGTCTCAAATTTTGATACAATGTAGAAAATTGAGCTAGCTTAACGTGGGCATTGGATTCGTGTAATTTTGACCTCGAAATCGAAACATACAGAGGATTTAGTGCGGAAATGTCAAGTTGAGTGGCCAGTTAAAGTGATCATTCTAAACTAATCATTGGTGCTAATTAAGCTAAGGCTTATAAATGAATCATAATGCATGGCATCAAGCAGTTTGGATAAATTGCATTACTTGGAGGCTTTCTCATCTCTATCTGTGTCTCAAATTTTGTCAAAATTATAGAAAATTGATCTAGATTAACGTGAGCATTGGATCCGTGTCATTATGAGCTCCAAATCAAAAGTTACGGACGATTTAGTGCGGACATATAAAGTTGATTGGGCAGTTAAAGTGAACATTTGAAACTGATCATTGTTGCTCATTAAGTAAAGGCTTATAAATGAAGTTTAATGCATGGAATCACACATTTTTGGATAGATTGGATTACTTGGACCCTTTGTCGTATTATAGTTCTGTCTCACATATAAAAAATTGAACTAGCTTAATGTGGGCACTAGATTGATATCATTCAGAGCTATAAATCAAACGATATGGACAATTTAGTGTAGATACGACAAAATCATCGGCCAGTTAAAATGATCATTCTAAACTTATCATTGGTGCTCATTGAGTAAAAGATCATAAATGAAAAATAATGCATGGCATCACGTAGTTTGGGATGGATTGGATTACTTGAATGCTTTGTCGTATCTATTTTATCTCAAAATTTGTCACAATATAGAAATTTGAGCTAGATTAATGTGGGCATTGGATTCGTGTCATTCAGAGCACTAAATCAAAAGTTACAGACGATTTAGTGTGGACATGTCAAGTTGATCGGCAAGTTAAAGTGATCATTCAAAACTGAGCATGGGTCCTCAATAAGTAAAGGCTTATAAATGAAGCCTAAAGAATGGCATCACACAGTTTAGGATAGATTGGATTATTTGGATGCTTTTTCACATCTATTTATGTTTCAAACTTTGTCACAATATAGAAAATTGAGCTAGCTTAACATGGGCACTGGTTTGTTGTGATTCCGAGCTCTAAATCAAAATTTACGGACGATTTAGTGCGGACATGTCAAGTTGATCGGCAAGTTAAAATGATCATTTTAAACTGATCATTGGTGCTCAATAAATAAATGCTTATAAATGAAGCATAATGCATGGCATCAAGCAGTTTGGATAGATTCGATTACTTTGATGCTTTGTCATCTCTATTTCTGTCTCAAATTATGTCAAAATATAGAAAACTGAGCTATGTTAACGTGGGCATTGGATTTGTGTCATTCTGAACTTCAAATCAAAAGTTTTGAATGATTTAGTGTGCACAAATCAAGTTGATCAGCAAGCTAAAGTGATCATTCTAAACTGATCATTAGTGCTCATTGAGTAAAGGCTTATAAATGAAGCATAATGCATGGCATCACACAGTTTTGGATATATTGGATTACTTGGACCCTTTGTCGTTTCTATTTCTGTCTCAATTTTTTGTTACAATATAGAAAATTGAGCTAGCTTAACGTGGACATTGGATTCATGTGTTTCTAAGCTCTAAATAAAACGTTACGGACGATTTTATGCGTACATGTAGAGTTGATCGGCCAGTTAAAGTGATCATTGTAAACTGATCAATATTGCTCATTAAGTAAAGGCTTATAAATGAAGCATAAAGCATGACATCATGCATTTTGGGATAGATGGGATTACTTGGACGCTTTGTCATCTCAATTTCTATTTCAAATTTTTTTACAATATAGAAAATTGAAATAGGTTAATGTGGTTATTTGATTCATCTGTTTCTGAGCTCTAAATCAAAAGTTACGGACGATTTGGGATGTACGTGTCAAGTTGATCGGCCAGTTAAAGTGATCATTCTAAACTGATCATTGGTGTTTATTAAGTAAAAGGCTTATAAATGAAGCATAAATCTTGGCATCACGCAGTTTGGAATAGATTAGATTACTTGCACGCTTTGACATCTCTATTTTTGCCTCAAATTTTGTCAAAAAATAGAGAATTGAGGTAGCTTATCGTGGGCATTGGATTAGTGTCATTCTGAGCTATAAATCAAAAGTTATGGATGATTAGTGTGGACATGTGAAGCTGATTGGCCAATTAAAGTGATCATTCAAAACTGATCATTGGTGCTCATTAAGTAAAGGCTTATAAATGAAGCGTAAAGAATGGCATCATGCAGTTTGGGATGGATTGGATTACTTGGACGCTTTGATGTATCTATTTCTCTCTCAAACTTTGTCACAATATAGAAATTGAGCTAGTTTAACGTGGGCACTAGATTCGTGTCATTCCGTGCTCTAAATCAAAAGTTACGACGATTTAGTGCGGAAATGTCAAGTTGATCGGCCAGTTAAAGTGATCATTCAAAACTGATCATTGGTGCTCATTAAGTAAAGACTTATAAATGAAGCCTGAAGAATGGCATGACGCAGTTTGGGATGGATTGGATTACTTGAATGCTTTGTCATATCTATTTTTTTTTTCAAACTTTGTCACAATATAAAAACTTGAGCAAGCTTAACGTGGGCACTGGATTCGTGTCATTCCGAGCTCTAAATCAAAATTTACGGACGATTTAGTGCAGACATGTCAAGTTGATCGGCCAGTTAAAGTGATCATTCTAAACTGATCAATGGTGCTCATTGAGTAGAGGCTTTTAAATGAAGGATAATGCATTGTATCACACAATTTTGGATAGATTAGATTACTTGGTTAGAGTAATGCATACGTGTAGAGTTGATCGTCCAGTTAAAGTGATCATTATAAACTGATCAATATTTCTCATTAAGTAAAGGCTTATAAATGAAGCATAAAGCATGGCATCACGTATTATGGGATATATTGGATTACTTGGATGCTTTGTCGTCTGTATTTCTGTTTCAAATTTTGCTACAATATAGAAAATTGAGCTATGTTAACGTGGGCATTTGAATCATGTGTTTCTGAGCTCTAATTGAAAAGTTACGGACGATTTAGTACGTACATGTCAAGTTGATCGGCCAGTTAAAGTGATCATTCTAAACTGATCATTGGTGCGGATTAAGTCAAAGGCATATAAATGAAGCATAAAGCATGGCATCACACAATTTGGGATAGATTGGATCACTTGTACGCTTTTTCGTCTCTAGTTTTGACTCAAATTTTGTCAAAAAATAGAGAATTGAGCTAGCTTAACGTGGGCATTGGATTCGTGTCATTCAGAGCTTTAAATCAAAAGTTACGGACGATTTAGTGTGGACATGTCATGTTGATCGGGCAGTTACAGTGATTATTCAAAACTAATCATTGGTGCTTATTAAGTAAAGTCTTATAAATGAAGCCTAAAGAATGGCATTACGCAGGTTGGGATAGATTGGACTACTTGGAAAGTTTGTCATATCTATTTCTCTCTCAAACATTGTCACAATATAGAAAATTGAGCTAGCTTAACGTGGGCACTTGATTCGTGTCATTCCAAGCTCTAAATAAATAGTTACGGACAATGTATTACGGATATGTCAAGTTGATCTGCCAGTTAAAGTGATCATTCTAAACTCATCATCGGTGCTCATTAAATAAAGGATTATAAATGAAGCATAATGCTTGGCATCAAGCAATTTGGGATAGATTGGATTTCTTGAACGCTTTGTCGTTCCTATTTCTGTCTCACATTTTGTCAAAAAATAGAGAATTGAGTTAGCTTAACGTGGGCATTGAATTCGTGTCATTATGAGCTCTAAATTAAAAGTTATGAATGATTTAGTGCGGACATGTCAAGTTGATCGGTCAGTTAATATGATCATTTTAAACTGATCATTTGTGCGCATTGAGTAAAGGCTTATAAATGAAGTATAATGCATGGCATCACGCAGTTTGGGATAGATTGGATTATTTGGATGCTTTTTCATATCTAGATATGCCTTAAATTTTGTAACAATAGAGAAAATTGAGCTAGCTTAACGTGGGCATTGGATTCGTGTCATTCTCAGCTCAAAATCAAAAGTTATGGTCGGTTTAGTGCGGACATGTCAAGTTTATCGGCCAGTTAATATGGTTATTCTAAACTGATCATTGCTGCTCATTGAGTAAAGGCTTATAAATCAAGCATAGTTCATGGCATCACACAGTTTTGGATAGATTGGATTACTTGGATGCTTTGTCATATCCATTTCTGTCTCAAATTTTGTCACAATATAGAAAATTGAGCTAGCTTAACGAGGGCATTGGATTCATGTGTTTCTGAGCTCTATATCAAAGTTACGGACGATTTAGTGCAGACATGTCAAGTTGATTGGCCAACTAAAGTGACCATTCTAAATTGATTATTGGTGCTCATTACATAAACGCTTATAATTGAAGCATAATGCATGGCATAAAGCGGTTTGGATTGACTGGATTAATTGGACGCTTTGCCATCTCTATTTCGGTCTCAAATTTTGTCAAACTATAGAAAATCGAGCTTGCTTACCGTAGGCATTGGATTCGTGTCATTCCGAGCTCTAAATCAAAAACTATGGACGATTTAATGTGGAAATGTTAAGTTGATCGGCCATTTAATGTGATCATTCTAAGCTGATCATTGGTCCTCATTAAATAAAGGCTTATAAATAAAACATAATGCATGACATCAAGCACTTTGGGATAGATTGAATTACTTGGACGCTTTGTCGTATCTAATTCTGTCTCAAATTTTTGTTACAATATAGAAAATTTTAGCTAGCTTAACGTGGGCATTGGATTCATGTGTTTCTAAGCTCTAAATAAAAAGTTACGGACAATTTAGTGCGTACATGTTGAGTTGATCGGCCTGTTAAAGTGATCATTCTAAACTGATCAATGTTGCTCATTAAGTAAAGGCTTATAAATGAAGCATAAAGCATCACATCACAAATTTTGGGATAGATTGGATTACTTGGAGGCTTTGTCGTCGCTATTTCTGTTTCGAATTTCGCTACAATATAGAAAATTGAGCTAGTTTAACGTGGGCATTTGATTCGTGTGTTTCAGCGCACTAAATCAAAAGTTACGGACAATTTAGTACGTACATATCAAGTTGATCGGCCAGTTAAAGTGATCATTTTAAACTGAGCATTGGTGCTCATTAAATAAAAGGCCTATAAATGAAGCATAAAGCATGGCATCACTCAGGTTGGGATAGATTGGATTACTTGGACACTTTGTCATCTCTATTTCTGTCTCAAATTTGGTAAAAACAGAGAATTGAGCTACCTTATGGTGGGCATTGGATTCGTGTCATTCTGAGCTCTAAATAAAAAGTTACATATGATTTAGTGCGGACATGTCGAGCTGATTGGGCAGTTAAAGTGATCATTCAAAACTGATCATTGGTGCTCATTAAGCAAAGGCTTATAAATGAAGCCTAAAGAATGACATCACGCAGATTGGGATGGATTGGATTACTTGGAGGCTTTATCGTATCTATTTCTCTCTCGAACTTTGTCACAGTATAGAAATTGAGGTAGCTTAACGTGGGCACTGGATTCGTATCATTCCGAAATCTAAATCAAAAGTTATGACGATTTAGTGCGGACATGTCAAGCTGATCGGCCAGTTAAAGTGATCATTCAAAAGTTTTCATTGGTGCTCATTAAGTAAAGAATTATAAATGAAGCCTAAAGAATGGCATCACACAGTTTGGGATGGACTGAATTGCTTGTATGCTGTGTCGCATCTAGTTTTGTTTCACACTTTGTCACAATCTTGAAAATTGAGCTGGGTGAATGTGGGCACTGGATTCGTGTCATTCCGAGCTCTAAATCAAAATTTACGGACGATTTAGTGTGGACATGTCAAGTTGATCGACCAGTTAAAGTGATCATTCTAAACTGATCATTGGTGTTCATTGAGTAAAGGCTTATAAATGAAGCATAATGCATGGTCTCACATAGTTTTGGATAGATTGGATTACTTGGATGCTTTGTCGTATCTATTTCGTCTCAAATTTTGTTACGATCTAGAAAATTGAGCTAGCTTAACATGATCATTTGATTTGTGTGTTTCGGAGCTCTAAATTGAAAGTTACAAACGATTTAGTGCAGACATGTCAAGTTGATCGGCCAGCTAAAGTGATCATTCTAAACTGATCAATGGTACTCATTAAATAAAGTCATATAAATAAAGCATAATGTATGGCATCAAACCATTTGGATTGATTGGATTACTTGTACCCTTTAACATCTTTATTTATGTCTCAAATTAAGTCAAAATATAGAAAACTGAGGTAGCTTAACGTGGGCATTGGATTCGTCTCATTCTGAGCTCTAAATCAAAAGTTATGGATGATTTAGTGTAGACATGTCAAGTTGATCGACCTCTTGAACTGATCATTCTAAACTGTTCATTAGTGCTCATTGAGTAAAGGTGTATAAAGGAAGCATAATGCATGACATCACACAGTTATGGATAGATTAGATTACTTGGACACTTTGTCATATCCATTTCTGTCTCAAATTTTGTTACAATATAGAAAATTGAGCTAGCTTAACGTGGGCATTAGATTCATGTCATTCTGAGCTCTATATCAAAAATTACGGATAATTTAGCGCGGACATGTCAAGTTGATCGGCCTACTGAAGTGATCATTCTAAACTAATTATTGGTGCTCATTCTAAACTAATTATTGGTGCTCATTAAATAAATGCTTATAAATGAAGCATAATGCATGGCATAAAGCGGTTTTTATTGATTGGATTACTTGGATGCTTTGCATCTCTATTTCGGTCTCAAATTTCCTCAAACTATAGAAAATTGAGCTTGCTTACTGTAGGCATTGGATTCGTGTCATTCTGAGCTCTAAATCAAAAATTATGGACGATTTAGTGCGGACATGTTAAGTTGATCGGCCATTTAAAGTGATCATTCTAAACTGATCATTGGTGGTCATTAAATAAAGGCTTATAAATAAAACATAATGCATGACATAAAGCAGTTTGGGATAGATTGGATTACTTGGACGCTTTGTCATTTCTATTTCTGTCTCAAATTTTTTTTACAATATAGAAAAGCGAGCTAGCTTAACGTGGGCATTGGATTCATGTGTTTCTAAACTGTAAATAAAAAGTTAAGGATGATTTAGTACATTCATGTAGAGTTGATTGCCCAACTAAAGTGATCATTCTAAATGGATCAATGTTGATCATTAAGTAAAGGCTTATAAATGAAGGATAAAGCATGACATCACGCATTTTAGGATAGATTGGATTACTTGGAGGTTTTGTCATCGCTATTTTCGTTTCAAATTTTTTTACAATATAGAAAATTGAGCTAGTTTAACGTGGGCATTTGATTCGTGTGTTTCTGAGCTCTAAATCAAAAGTTACAGACGATTTAGTACGTACATGTCAAGTTGATCGGCCTGTTAAAGTGATCACTTTAAACTGATCATTGGTGCTCATTAATTAAAAGGCTTATAAATGAAGCATAAAACATGGCATCACTCAGTTTGGGATAGATTGGATAACTTGGACGCTTTGTCATCTCTATTTCTATCTCAAATTTGGTCAATTAACAGAGAATTTAGCTGCCTTAACATGGGCATTGGATTCGTGTTATTCGAAGCTCTAAATAAAAAGTTATAGATGATTTAGTGCGGACATGTTGAGTTGATTGGCAAGTTAAAGTGATCATTCAAAAGTGATCAATTGTGCTCATTAAGTAAAGGCTTATAAATGAAGTGTAAAGAATGGCATCACGCAGATTGGGATGGATTGGATTACATGGACGATTTTATCGTATCTATTTCTCTCTCGAACTTTGTCACAATATAGAAATTGAGGTAGCTTAACGTGGGCTCTGGATTCGTGTCATTCGGAGCTCTAAATCAAAATTTATGGACGATTTAGTGTGGACATGTCAAGTTGATCGGCCTGGTAAATTGATCATGCTAAACTGATCATTGGTGTTCATTGAGTAAAGGTTTATAAATGAAGCATAATGCATGGTATCACATAGTTTTAGATAGATTGGATTACTTGGACGCTTTGTCGTATCTATTTTGTCTCAAATTTTGTTACAATCTAGAAAATTTACGTGAGCATTTGATTTGTGTATTTCGGAGCTCTAAACTGAAAGTTACAGATGATTTAGTGCATACATTTGAAGTTGATCGGCCAGCTAAAGTGAGCACTCTAAACTGATCATTGGTGCTCATTAAATAAAGTTTATAAATGAAGCATAATGCATAGCATCAAAACATTTGGATTGATTGGATTACTTGGACGGTTTGTCGTCTCTATTTCTGTCTCAAATTAAGTCAAAATATAGAAAATTGTGGTAGCTTAACGTGGGCATTGGATTTTTGTCATTCGGAGCTCTAAATCAAACGTTATGGATGATTTAGTGTTGACATGTCAAGTTTATCGACCAGTTAAAGTGATCATTCCAAACTGATCATTGGTGCTAATTGAGTAAAGGTGTATAAAGGAAGCATAATGCATGGCATCACACAGTTTCGGATAGATTAGATTACTTGGATGCTTTGTCGTATCTATTTCTATCTAAAATTTTGTTACAACATAGAAAATTGAGCTAGCTTAACGTGGGCACTGGATTCGTGTCATTCGGAGCTCTAAATAGAAAATTAACCATGATTTAGTGCGCACATATCAAGTTGATCGGCCAATTAAAGTGATCATTCTAATCTTATCCTTAGTGTTCATTAAGTAAAGGCTAATAAATGAAGCATAATGCATGACATCAAGAAGTTTGGATAGATTGGAATTACTTGGGTGCTTTGTCGTCTCTATTTCAATCTCAAATTATGTACAAATATAGAAAATTGATCTAACTTAACATGGGAATTGGATTTGTGTCATTCGGAGCTCTAAATCAAAAGTTATGGACCATTTAGTGCGGACATGTCAAGTTGGTCGTCCAGTTAAATTGATCATTCTAAATTGATCATTCTAAATTGATCATTGGTTCTCATTGAATAAAGGCTTATAAATGAAGCATAATGGATGTAATCAGATAGTTTTAGATAGATTGGATTCTGGGAATCTTTGTCGTATCTATTTATGTTTCGAATATTGTTATAGTATAGAACATTGAGCTAGTTTAACGTGGGTATTGAATTCGTCTCATTCAAAGCTATAATTCAAAAGTTACGGACGATTTAGTGCAGACATATTAAGTTGACCGCCCAGTTAAAGTGATCATTTTAAACTGATCATTGGTGCACATTGGTGCACATTAAGTATAAAACATGACATCACGCAGTTTGGAATAGATTGGAATACTTGTACGCTTGGTCATCTCTATTTCTGTGTCAAATTTTGTAACGATATTGAAATTGAGCTAGGTTTACGCGGACATTGGATTCGTGTCATTCTGAGGTGTAAATCAAAAGATACGGACCATTTAGTGTGGACGTATCAAGTAGATCGGCCAGTTTAATTCATCATTCTAATTTTTAAATGGCAATTAGTGCGGAAATATCAAGTTGATCGGCTAGTTCAAGTGATCATTCTAAACTGATCATTGGTACACATTAAGTAAATGCTTATAAATGACATATAAAGCATGGGATCGTGAGTTTGGGATAGATTGGATTACTTGGATGCTTGGTCGTCTCTATTTATGTCTCAAATTTTGTCAGGATATAGAAATTGAGCTAGCTAAACGTGGGAATTGGATTCGTGCAATTCTGAGCTCTAAATCAAAAGATACGGAGATTTAGTGCGGTCATATCAAGTTGATCAGCCAGCTAAATTGATCATTCTAAACTGATCATTGGTGCTCCTTGAGTAAAGGCTTATGAATGAAGTATAATGCATGGTATCACACAGTTTTGGATAGATTGGATTACTTGGACGGTTTGTCGTATCTATTTCTATATCAAATTTTGTTAAAATATAGAAAATTGAGCTAGCTTAACATTGGTACTTGATTCGTGTCTTTCTAAGCACAAAATCAAAACTTACGGACGATTTAGTGCAGACATGTCAAATTCATTGCCCAGTTAATATGATTATTCAAAAGTTATCATTGGTGCTCATTAAATAAAAGCTTATAAATGAAAAATAATGCATGCCATCACGCAGTTTTGAATGGATTGGATTACTAGGACGCTTTGTCGTATCTATTTCTATCTCAAATTTTGGTCACAATATAGAAATTGAGCTAGCTTAACGTGG